>JBCEWB010445961.1:0-38396 GCA_039654565.1 Peronia peronii | reverse complement strand
CCATCCATCCATCCATCCATCCATCCATCCATCCATCCATCCATCCATCCATCCATCCATCCATCCATCCACCTGTTCTTCCACTCGCTCACCCATATATTATGTATCTTTTAGGTGCGCAAATGTATCCGTTACTTGCTAGGTAACCTGTATGACTTTGAACCAAAAAAAGATCTGATGCCTTACTCTGAATTGACAGCGGTGGACAAATATATGCTACATATATTATCTGTCACCATGAATGAGGTAAACTTTTCACAATCAGCTTGCAGACTTATCATCACAAAACCGGAAGAAAAAATAATATCTGATTTCGAATTATGCATTCTTCTTTGTTTTATGGGTTTTGATGGAAGTTTAGGTGAAAAATTTTATTACATTAACCTTTTTGATGATGGATCCACATTGGAATTTTGAGAGTCCAGTTTAAACATGTGGATGAAAGTACAAGAAGTAGTCATTCATGAGAAGATGAGTCTTACATAAAACAACAGGACCTGGTTTTAAATGTGTGGTAATCCTTTGTGGTTCTCTAATAGAATTTTGACATTAAGAGCTTAGCATTGAAAAAGTTAATTATCAGCATACACAGAAACTTAATAGGTTCTAGAATCTGGTGCTCCTATTATTTTCTTGAAATTCAGACATAATAGTTCAATATATTTTTTGGTTTGTTTTCATCGACATATTGAGTTAGTTATGGCTGGTAGCCTCTGCCTTGATGTTCAAGACATTTCTGTAAAATGTACATGATAGGCACATTGCCACATTCTCATTAAGACACAATGTTCCTAAATGATGTCCTGATTCTCTTTGGTGAGGAGTGATCAATACAATCCTGTTGCCACTGTGCTGAAAGCAGAGAGAATTTCCTGAAAAGTCAGAGAGTGAAAAATAGAGATGAATAAAAAAATGAATATGGCTGTGTTTCAGTGCTGAAGTTGATAAATAAAATGTTTGGAACTTTGATATAGCCAACTTAAGCTGGCTGAATGATGAAAGGAATAGGTAACATAATGATCAACTGATGCTGGTCTAATCATTGCTTTTTTTTTTTTTTTTGCTCTTTGTAAAGTTAGTTATATAAATCAGACGCAGACATCTTTTTACAACTTAAAAAAAAAATTTTTTTTTAAAAATTTTTCTTTGGTTCTTACATTCAGATTGATGAAGCGTATGAAAGCTTTAGCTATCACAAGGTCATTCGATACTTGGAGAAGTTTTTCTATGCTGATCTCTCCAGTTTCTACATCAGCAACACAAGAGACAGGTGAGCAGGAGGGTTGGTGTGTGAAAGTTATACTGGAGTTTTGTGACAACTGACAAACAGCAGTGTCTGCACTGACATCTGTTCAGTTAACTCAGTACAGGGGGGCAAGAGTCCCTTCATGGACTGACAACAAGGCCATTCCTGTCATTGGAATGAGGTTTTGGGAGACTGAGGAAATCGACCATCTTGGAATATGTTTATAGTGGGACTAAAGTCACAAAAATAAAATTTTATTAATTTTTAACTCAAAATTTTTGACTGAAATGTGAAGGGTCTACATTGACAACAAAGAGAGTGTGTTTTTGTGACAAAAGGAAACTTCCAAATGAGATTAAACAAACGCTAAGAAGAGATGTTTGGTCTGCTCATCTCGATGTCCATATACAGTTTTCTCTGGTCTCATAAATGAAAAAACTCCCTAAGTTAAGATCACATGGGTTATCCATGCTCTTATGTCAGTCTGCCATATTTGACATCGTATTTCACTTGTTCTGAAATACATGTGGGGAAACTGTTGTTTATCATATTAGAATTTTTATTTTGAGTTGAATATATCACTGAAGATTGATATTTACCAGGCATTTCAAAACATAGGTGGGTTTGATAGAGTTGATTCCTAAGTTTACTTGAACTTTTTAAATCTTTTAAGGGTTTAAAAGTACAGAAAACTATTTTTGAAAAAAACTGTTAAAAAATTTCCTTTCATTTGACAACTATTAGCCTTATTAAGATTTCTCTAAAGCCCTACTAGCTATTCTTGTATCTCTTTTTTTTTAAATACAGTTGATGTAAAATATCGAAATTGAACTTGAATACAGTTAGAAGAAATAAAATTAATTAGACTTACATGTACTGTCAATTCAATTCAGCATATATTTGTGCAAAAATTGGTTGTTTCCTTTTCCCCCCTAGATGTTACTGTGATGAGGCCAAAGGACCCAGTAGACGCTCGAGCCAAACAACCCAATATCACATTGTGAAAAGTTTGGCCTCAGGTTTTGCTCCTATAATGCCTTACCTGGCAGAGGAAGTACACCAGCACATGCCAGACTATGAATCTGACAATCCAGGTCTGTGTACATTGTTTATTTTTTTGTGCAATATTGAAACAAATGAGTTAAGACTTGTTGATGAATATGGTAAGCTACTTTACACAGTGTGAATCTTCAGTGTTGCAGTTTAAAGACAAACTTTCGTACAAACTATGTCAACATTTGTCCATATCATGAGATGAGAATAACTGGAACACCTTGTCAACATGGGCATGCTGGAAGGAAAAAAAAGAATCACAGAAGAGAGAAGGGAAAGATTTTAGGCAAAACATTGTACCTCAAAGCAGAAGACATAACCAAAGCACTAAGAATGTGAGATTGGGACACATGGAGGGAAGTGATTGCCAATGCTAAGGAGCAAGACACCTCGTGATGATGACAATATCAGTATTATAGAAAATATTACTATATTATTATCAGTTTTGGTGATTGACATCAGTTATCTATGGCCATTGCTAGGTTGATCTTTTTTACATTCTTTTTATCTTATAAGGACAAAAAAGACAATAAATGAAGTGGTATAATTTCACTGGAGCTGGTCTAATACCTCTTTCCTGTACTGAAACTTTTCCGTTCTCACAGAACATTGAGCATCCAATTCAAGTTGACTGACAGGATTGGACAAAAAAATCCCATTGTAAACCATGAAACGTAACCAACAGCTGAATCCTTTCCCCCTCAGCTTCACAATCACTCTCTATCTTGGTGTCTCAGACAGCCCTTAGCTTTTAAAGGTCCTTGTGCTACAAATTAGTGTGAAGAAAATAGGAAGATATGTAGGCTATTGTCTTTGATATGGCAAATGCTTGTTGACATGGATTCACATGGAAGTGCTAACTTAAGCAGATAGTAACTGTGGGTTGACCATCATCTTTTCAGCATACGGAATGTGCTTTTCACCTACGTGGTGATAAAAAGAGCTTCAGATTAGATGGATTAAATTTTTTTCTTTTTTTTTTTTGAATTCTGAATGTTAGGTTAGCAGCTGTCAGTTACACAAATTCTGATTTTCCTTGTATTGTATAGTTTAATATAACCACACTTTTGAGTTACTTTTGTCAACTCGGTTGGCTACAGAATTATTCCAAAATTAAAAAAAAGAAAGAACTTGGATTATCCACCAGAAAAACATAGCAAGCAGGATTGTCTTTTTTCAGCTGTGAAAGAAATGTTAATTCATTATAAAATTAATTAGCATTTTCTTTGGTTTACCCATTTCTGTATGTCAGACAGTGACAGTGTGTTCAAAGTGGGATGGTGTCAACCTGACCCACAGTGGAAGGATCTGAGGGCAGTGAACAGATTGTTACCAGTGTTTGACATGCGACAGTCACTGATGGGCATGCTGGGCACTGACAGCCCACTGGACTACGACGTTCACATCTACAGCAGCCCTCGCTTACAGCAGCTCTTACAGGTCAGTGATGACTGGAGACAATTTTGACTGTTTATTTTGAATTAAGTCAGTGTGTATATCTGTCAGTCATTCTGTCTTTCTGTCTTTCTATTTGTCATTCAGTCTGTTATCTGTCCATGTATTTTGTCCATCCATCCATCCATCTATTTGTGTCATTGGTTTATTGATCCATTATGTGAACAATATATTGTCGGTCGGCTGATAAAATCGTGAATTCCACATTTTTATCAACAAATTTTTTTTTTGATATATCAACTCTCCTAAGTACAATCAATAATCTTATAAATAGTGTAAAACGCATATTACATCATCTGTGTAATACAGCACCATATGGTATGCAGTATAAGTCTCTGTTTTATGACACCTTCACCTTCACCCATCCCTTAAACGTGCTGCTCGTGGGGACACCACAGATGATTTCGTCACCAAATGTATGTCTCCGCTCCTCCCTGTTCTTTGCCCTTCTCAGGGTGTCTCGCAGTCACAGGCTTGTCCAGTCTCTGATGTTGTCATCCCATCTCTTCATCTGTCTGCCTTTCTTCTCCCTCCCAGGATTGTGCCCTGCATAATCGTCTTAGCAAGGCTTGATGAACGTATGATGTGTCCATACCAGTTTAACTTGCATTGTTTCACTAATATAAGGAGGTCTGTGTATGGTCCGATTGCATTTTGGACTCGATTTTACTTCCTCGTTTGTAATGCGATCATGATAGGTGCTTCCAAGTAGTTTCCAATAGCATCTCATTTCCAAGGCTTGTATTCTCTTTTCAGTGTCTGCATTCAAGGTCCAAGATTCATAGCATAGAGGAATATCAATATGACCAAAGAGTGCATCAGCCTGATTTTAAAACTGGCAGCAATCTTTCTATTGTTCCACATGGTTTTCAGTTTGTTCATTGCGGCTGTGGTCTGGACTATCCTGGATATTTTTTCTGGTTTAGATCCTTCATCAGACACGACTGATCCTAGATATTTGAAGCGCGAGACATGTTTCAGACTTTGATTTCTGACTTTTATGTCTTTTCTCACATTGTTGTTGCTATTAGTCATGATCTTTGTTTTTTCTGCACTGATTTCCATGCAATATTCACTGGAGATCTTTTTTAAGCAATCTGTCAACCTTACAAGTTCATGTTCATTCCCAGCGAGGCTGTATGTCATCAGCAGAATATAGATTAGTCAAAGGTCTTCCTCTGAAGCTGACTGTACCTTCATGGTCTTCAAGTACCTCTGTGATGAGTCGCTCGAGGAAGATATTAATATAAAGAGAGTTAGGGAGAGCAAACAGCCTTGTTGTACTCCAACTGTCGTCATCCTAAATCAGCTCCCAATGTTGTTGTTCAGGAAAACTGTATTCATGGCTTTTTCATACAGGCTCTGTATAACAGTAATTATGTTGGCATTTATGTTGTATAATTTCATGGCTCATAAAGCTTCATGTCAAACTCTATCAAAAGGTTTCTTGAAGTCAATAAATATGTGATGTAGCTCCTACTGGTGTTGGAGATATTTTTCCATCAAAATTCTGAGATTACATATCTGTTCCAAAGTACTGTGACCTGATCTAAATCCAGCTTGTTTTTCTGCTATAATTCTCTCTGCCTGGGGTTTGAGCCTGTTTAAGATAACATTCGACATGACTTTGCTGGAGTGACTGATTAGACTGATGGTGCAGTTGTTCTGGCATTGTTGTAGATTGCCTTTCTTGGGGAGTGTAATCATTCATGATTGTGTCCATGGTTTTAGCCATTCCCCTGTCTGCCATATTTTGTTGAAGATAATATGTAACCTATCTATTGCTGGCTCTCCTGCTGCTTGAATGATTTCCGCAGCAACATTATCTACCCCTGCTGACTTTCCTGGTTTCAGTGATGAAACTGCTTTCTCTATCTCGTCACACAACAGACTGTCTTGTGGTATCTGGTGATAGTGGGACATAAAGCACCTTCGTTTCACCTGTGTTTCTGTTGGTGTACAACTCAGAACAGTGTTCTGTCCAATGATTCAGTATGTCCTTTTCCTCTGTTAGGCATTTTCCTGCTTTGTCCAGTATTATGCTTGTTTGTGTCTACTTTGTGTTGGTAAGATCTCAGACACGATGGTAAACTTTCCTGCTGTTATTTCTCCTCAAACTACTATCGATTTCTTCGCACTGATCCTCAGTCCAATTTTCCTTGCCATTCTCATGCTGCTTCTGATCTCTTGGTTCACCTTCCTGTTCTGTTTAGCACCCTCTTTTTCACTTTTTTTCTTTTTCAGTTCTCTACGCTTGGCACATAGCTCTAGGATGTTGTCTGTGACCCATGGTTTGTTCTTTATGCGTGGTTTGCCGAGGAGCTCCTTTGCTGTATCCGTCATTGTATCGTTGAATGAAACGTCTTATCTCTGTGTTCTCATTGTCCAATTCCAGTAGTTGTGCAAAGTTCCCGCCTACACTTGCTTTAAACAATTCGAGCACAGTTGGATCTTGTAGTTTCTCCAAGTCAAACTTGATTCTTACATTGCCTTGCCTTTACCTCTCTTTAATCCTAGCGCGAAATTCATCAACATTAGTTGTGATCACTTCCAGGGAAACTTCTAGTCTGGGTGATGTTGACATTGGTGTGAAACCTCTGAGGGACCGTGACGTAATCAGTTTGGTTGTGGTAATCTCCTCTTGGACTGTGCCAGGTCCATCTTCTTGACATTTCGTGGGGGCCAAAGGTATTCATCAGCCTGAAGTTGTTATAGTTGGCAAACTCAAGGAGTCTAAATCCTCTTTCATTGGTCGTGCTGTTGCAATAGGACCCACATATTCCTTTCCAATCTTTGTATGCATCTTCTCCAATTTTGACATTCAATGTTGTTGACACATCATTTAATAAATCAGGTTTTTGTCTCTCTTGTAAAATTTCCCCCATGTGGATATTTTACTTTGACATTCACCTGAATTTACATGTTGTCTCTTGTGGATAGATCTCTGTGAGTCTTTTGTGATCAAAATGTTAAACTATGAACTTCACATGAGTTTACTCATCTCATATGGATAGATAGTATAGTGATTAGATGACAGCTCTGCAAGTTTATTTCTTATCTGTTCTGGATAGATAGAACTATGGACAGAAGGTGGCTCTGCAAACTTATTTCTTGGTCTTTGTGAGTAGACAGAATGATGGTCACAAAGCAGCTCTGTGAATTTATTTCTTGGTCTTTGTGGGCGGAGAGATTGGTGGTCAGAAAGCAGCTCTGTAAGTTTATTTCTTGGTCTTTGTGGGTGAAGAAAATTCAGTGGTGATCAGAAAGCAGTTCTGTAAGTTTATTTGTTGGTCTTTGTGGGTAGAGAGATTGGTGACCAGAAAGCAGCTCTGTAAGTTTATTTCTTGGTCTTTGTGGGTAGAGAGAATTCAGTGGTGATCAGAAAGCAGTTCTGTAAGTTTATTTGTTGGTCTTTGGGGGTAGAGAGATTGGTGGTCAGAAAGCAGCTCTGTAAGTTTATTTCTTGGTCTTTGTGGGTAGAGAGATTGGTGGTCAGAAAGCAGCTCTGTAAGTTTATTTCTTGGTCTTTGTGGGTAGAGAGATGGTGGTCAGAAAGCAGCTCCGTAAGTTTATTTCTGTCTGTTATTGACTATATTTGCAGGAGCTCCAGCCAGAAATGACATCCTCCACCTCAGCGCTATGTGAGATTTTCCAGACCTCTCATGTGACCATCCTAGGCACTCATCCGCCCATCATTCCAGAGGATGCCTTCATAGTACCAGGCAGTTCACAGGTGTTAAGCTCTGGTAGGTAACACTTGCCCTCATCCGTAGAGAGAACTAACACTGAGATCTATGCTATGAATGGTAGCAATAGTTTCCAAAGAAATGTAAATTTGTTTTGAATTGTGTAGAATTTCATATATGAAACAAACAGTATTTATTAAAAATGAACATGGGAATAAACTTATTGAGAATTGCTTGATTTTAATCTTTAGATTTCAAGGTAATGACAACAACATTGTGAATAGACATGCTAAAATATACAGAATTCATTGAATTCAAATGGCCAAGTAAGATCTTTCTATATTGTCTTGGAAAGGTTAAAATGTCAAATGAAAATTACATTTATTGTTGTCACTTAATGATTTGGCAATATGTTTCTTTGAAGATAGTCATCAGAGTAATTACTACTATTGCACCAAAACAGAATACAGGCTTTTTCAATACCTGCATCGACAAAAAAAAGCCATGATAGTAGTGGTCATCTGAGTGACACCGTCCATAATCTGTTTACAGAGAACAGCAAGGAGCCTGCAGTGGAAGTAGATTACAAGATACTAGTAACTTCAGCTTTCAAATACCTGTGTGAGAGATGTCGACGTTACACAGCTCACTCGGCCAGTGTTCCTTGCGACCGATGTCTTCATGCTCTCGGAGAGGACTGGAGTACCTGAGTCTTGTCAGATCCCTGCTGCTCATCTTCCCATCGTTCAGATGTAGATATAACCAGAAATGTGTGTGGATTGCCAGAGCAGTTTGATATGCAAACAGACATATAGTCATTGACTCCTGATGTCATCTCAACATGACTGGCTGCTCACAGAGCAAAATGAGTGACATGCTAAACTCAAGGTGGTGTTATCGAACTGTTAGAGCCATGAAATGGTCTAACCAGAATCGTGTGTTGATTGATGGAGAAATTGGTTGTGCATTCAGACAGCTGACTAATGTTTTCATCTTAACAAGACTTGCTAAACTTAAACCAGTATGGGTCAAATGGTAAAAACTCAAGGCAATGTTATTTTACTGTTAGTGCCTTGATATGATATTGTCATGTTTAAGAATGTTCTTGGAGATGTTAAATCCTGTGACTAGTGACAGACTGCCTAATACGTGTGCTTAGAGTGTTGATTGTTCAGATTTCTAGACATTGAATCATTACCCATGTCCTGGACATTGCGTCATTACCCATGTACAGCATGATTTTTTTCATGTGGTGCATAGTCAGTCATTGACTCCTTTACTAACTTGTAGCTTCACAAATATAATCAGATTAGAAAAGGTATTGTAAATGTCCATTTTCTTTTGGATATGGAGCTTGCCATAAATTTTCAAAGATCTCTCCATCAGGAGTAGTGTCAGTAGAGCCTATCTAGATCTCTTTGCCCTCTAGACAGATGACATTCAAGATGTAGTGAACAATAGATCCAGTCAGGAAACAATCATTAAATCATGTACAGCACATTTAGTCATAGTGACACTAAGGCATTATCTTTCTTCACATGGTTCAGAAAAACTGGTTGCCTGACCCGTCAATATCTTTAGTTTTTATGAATTTAAAGTTGACATCCACATTAATTCATTTAAACTAGTATGAATTTATATTTTAACTTCATCTCGACCTTGGTATTTTTTCTTTCTGTGGAGCAGATTTAAATGACAGTGATAAACACAGCTGGTGTTTCACCTGATGCCACAATCTTCATTACCAATACCAATTAGATCTAATCTATAGATCTACTATCTACTCTAGAGCAGAGTTTGTCGAGGTTAGGTCCTGACCTTTAGCCTATTGTTCAAGACTCTAACACTAGCTCAGTCGATTAAAATCAAGAAATAATGATAAAACAATAAATAGTGTCGACTCAAACTTATCTGAAGCCTCCATTTCCATCGTTGATTATTGATATTCAACAATTCTGAGGAAGGGCAGCCTGTCACCCTTCATGCATCACAGGCATTTCTCCACGCAACTTAAAATAGGTGGTATTTTTCTAGAATGTGGCGTTGTTTCACAAACCATCCCATCAAATTAATTTTTGCATGTAATAGACATCAAATGCCTTAGTTTCCAAAGATACCAAGCTAATATGGAGTAATGAAATATTTTAATACGAAATTACGGTTCTAAGTTTAGCTTCTTTTTCTCTCAAAAAGAGGTTGTATGCCATCAAACCTAGAACAGCTTGGTACCATAAGATCGGGAATTCAATTTTATGTCAAATACAAAAAATGAATCATAGCGATATTTCAATTAGGAATTGAACGTAAAAAGTTTTCCTGAGGCACCTCTTCTTGGCAGGCTTGCTAGCAGCTGTCGTGGCCCTGCGAAAATCTAGCTTCTAATTAAGTTCTAAACGCTTTGGTAAAATTGTCAACCGCAAGTAAGCGGAAGCCTGAGATACTTAGTGACAGATGTGATGACATTTCAGAGACTGTATGATGCAGATGCCTACACATATTGTGTGCAATTTGATCTGTAACTGCAGCTGTACCAGGTGATTTCACAATGTCAGTCTCTATCAGATAAATCTTCCTCATTGTGACCAGGTATAAGCATCAGGAAAGGATTTCTAGTTTTGAGTTTCTGTATTCCCCATTGACAACAATTATATTTCTGCATATCCCATCTGTTCTAATTTTCACTTTGCCCATTGTAGTGATGGAATGGCTCAACATCAACATCAGATCTCTGTACATTCCTCCATCATACTGCAAATTTTGACACTGGGAATAATGAAACTGTTGCAAAGCTTTGTTTTCAAGAATATGTGAATGAAAGATTTGCGTCTGATACTCAGTGCTTACACTGCTTAAACTAACATAGTCTTTGTATGCATGGCGATAGACATGCGAGTTACTACTGACTGAGAAAATCGGACAGTTTTGTGTATGCCTCAGTAAATGGGTTGAGGGGGATTACTGAATTTTTGTGACAAAGTGTTGATGTGGCGAAACATATATTTGTGTGGCAGTTGTTTGGGCCGTTTCCCATAGAATGATAATCTTGCAGGCATGAGAATAATATTGAGGGCCATCTATGTTGGTATTTGTCAGTGTAAAGAGTCATCACGAATGAAAATTTCCCTGCGCAGACATGCTTGTAACACATCCAAATAAGGTATTGAGACATTACAAATGTAGTACCAGGATGTTGAAATCAGCAAGGGTAAGTGAATGTCAACTGGTTCTAGATTGCTCTTAATTCCTCCTTTCCAATTGGTTGGAAAAACTTCAATAATCAAATCACTGACACAATGATTTTATTTGTCTTGGTCACTTAGAATGCCATACTGATGTCAAAGTGAACATGTCTGACAAAACAGTGAGATGGGATAGTATTTTCATTATATTTGATCAAACAGTGAAATTAAACAAAATAAATAGGTGTTTTTCAATGATACAAGTCAATTAAAGAAAACTAAACTCTGTGATTTGTGAATATTGTTGTAATTTGCAGTGTGAAAAAGTCAATGGCAAATTTTAATGATAGTAATAAAGGCATAACAAGTTTATAATAATCAGTGAGGTGTTTCGAGATCGGTCACATTGCGAAGGGGTTATCACTCAAATGCTGATTTTGGTACACGCTTTGTGCATGGCAGATCGTTCTCGACCAATGATGAGCATGTTTACATCTTCTAAACAAACCCACATGTGAGTGATGTTTCTTGGGTTATATGACTGATTTTGAAATGCCTCATTTGCTCTCAGTGCTGTCACTATGGCTGTTAAACACACGAGATATTTGAATGCTTGTCCTTCACTACAACCAGTTATAATGATCTGATGATGACCAAATACTACTGTTTTACACTGACAAATGTTAGTATAGTAGGGTCTGAGATCTGGAAAGTCTTGCTAAAAATACACATTTTTTCACAAACATACGGACAAACCCACTGCACGTAAAAAAGACCATAAGAACATACCAATAGTTATGGTATCAATCAGGTAGCCATTTAATCTCACACTGAATTTCACATAATTTATTCCACCTTCTCACACTGTCAGCAAGAAAATGGCCACATGCAAAAATCCAGATTCCCGATTTACATTTAAAGTAAAAGCATTGTTAATGTAGTCCATGATTTGTACTGTTGGTTTTGTAAGATTCACTATGTACAAGGAAAAGGTCTCTTGCTGAGAAACTTCAAAATAATTTTGTGACCCCTCCTTTTTCCCCAAACATCATACAAGAACATGTTTCAAAGGAATCCAAAACTAAACCAGAATTTGATAACATCAAATTTATTCCACCTAAATTCCTCTACTGAAGTTTTTCATCCGTAAATGGTTCCATTCTCAACTCGCTGGTCATTGCACTTCATGTTACACACAGACCATCATTCACATGTCAAAAGGAATGATGTTTCAATAGAAGATGTGATATTTCATAACGACTACATACAAGTTCTCACTGGGTATTTCCCAAACACCTCTTCTCTGTGTCAATGAGAGATGAGATATTTCACAATGGTTTCCTATAACCTCTCTTTGATATACATGACCACCTTCTCTCTGGTCAGCTATATCTTTGTTAAGCATAATGACATATAGATGAATGAATAATACATAATGAAGAAATCATAGGCAATCACCCTCCTTCATCCCAACTTAAACATATAATCAATGACATAATATTTATATCATAGCAAAAACTTCGAAGACACTGAATTATTAAGTAAATGTACAGAGTAGCGTAACTTTCAATTTTCAAAACTTGCTCACATCCGGTCACGAAATGGCCTTATACATAATTATTATTTGTTGTAACAATGAACGAGAAAGAAGTAAAGAAAAATGAGCTCACCCAGTCCTAACTTCCATACAAACATTATCACATCTATTCTATCAATATCATCATATATGTCACCCATCAGATGACAGGAGTCAGAAATCAAAGAGGTTTCGCTGAAACACATGGATTTTACTTCCTCTTTTAGGAGTTAACTTCATTGAAAACGGACTCATCTCATCTGCCTGGTGACAGATTCACTTCACAGATTCTAGAAATTCTAGATGAACAATGATCCTTTGTCATGATCTGCGTAGATTCAATCCTTCTTCACACACCTGACTAGTGACAGCCAAAAAGAGAGTAAAACTGGGTTTACAAAACAGCATCCATCTATACAAAGATCACAAAGCAAAAGATGCTAATTAAAGAATAAAATGGTGAATATTTTTATTTATGATATTGAAGACCAGGGCTTTCATTGCTTCTCTGAAAAATTGACACAACAGTACATGCAGTATTTTGTAGATGATATGCTAAAGAAAAATTACAGTCAAAAATTGGTCATGGCATGAATTATTGTATTGTTGGTGACAAATATTCCTATCAAAAGCAGAGGGTATAGACATTTATTGGAAACACAATGCTAATGATACTGAAAATGATACTGTAAATTTGTGCTGGGTTGGTGTGAATGAAAGATTTATCTCAGAACCCAAAACTGTCTTAACTCACTGACGATATTTCCCGCAACATATGTGAGACGGTCTGGTGGTCAACTGAGATGTTTCCCACACCCTATGTGGGATTGACTTTATAATTTTTTCACACCAGGAACCGTCTCTTATTGTAGAGTCACCATCTGTTTCCTTTCATTCTGAGTTTGGCAGAGGTTGGTCGTCAACTTTTTTAAGAACAAGGAAAGTAGGGAAGGAAAACAGTAGTTGAGTTGATCCTGGGCGTATACTAAGAAGGATAGAGGCAAAGCACCAGCATCTTTCTTGTCTATATCTAGTGCTTCTATATCTAGAGAAACTTTTTTTCTGCACTGCAGGCAGAGATGTAGAAACCGTCGCTGTTCTTACTACTGGACAACTCGACTAGATCTAGATTTCCATTTTCCAGTATTTTCCCCAAATTCTCAGGAAACCCGAAATCTGACCCATTTTTAAAAAATCATTAAAAAATCATTATGTGACATAATCCATTTCTGTTGTCTGTATCAGACTGTGTTGATTTAGTACTATCATATGTATTAAATGGTTGATGTGAACGATGAAAAGTGTTAGTTTACTCATTTTTGAAATTCCTCTGAAAATGCCAGTCTTCAATGTATCCAAACTCAGAACAAGCTCAGTCTTCAGTGAGTTAACCAAGCCGAGAAAAAGTATAGGGCTAACACCACTTATTAAAAAAGTAAGCAGAAAGAAAAAACGTCATGTGATTTGTATGACTGAACCATTCTGGGCAAGTCAAACTAGTAATAACAATGTAAAACTTGTTCAGACAAGCTCAACACAGGTCATCATATATGAAAACCAGGCCAGTCTGAATTACTCTTGGATTTGAGTTATGCCCATTTCTGACACCTTTTAGCCAAACTAAATTAGTGAGTAATAACATCATCAGAGAAATACAAACTTGTACGGGATGAATTTGCAGGAATGAAAGATTAAAACATTCATTATTTGTAATTTTTAATAACCCCGATTCCCCTTAGTAACAATCTGTTCCCATGAAGACAATAAAAGAAAGTGAATTAAAGGAGACAACTGTGCATGTCGTCAAACACAATATCTGTACAACATCCGTCATCTATCACACAACCAGGAGTGATGTTGGCCACTGCAATCAGCAGCACCGACAGGTTTATCTTCCCCATTTGTTCTGACCTTCACTAGCTTTGCTGACTTCATGGATTTTCATGCTGTACACAATCTTACTTGGAATATCATTCACCCAATATTATGCGACATTACTCTGAGAAGACATGCAAAGAAAATCTCCCTTGGTTTGTACATGAGTTTAAAAGGTCATTTGTAAAGCAGAGATGATTTCCCACCGCTCTCGCCATATATCTGACACCATATATCATCACTCACTTTATCACACATCAGAAATCTACCACATCCATTCACAGGTATAGTGTCAATATTACTGAGTGACTGCCATGAACAAAGAATCCGCACACATGATTCGGCATGTCCTGAGACCAAAAGAAAAAGTGTATCAGTACCACTACAGTTTGATGTTGTAAACTGTAAATCATATTGACTAAGTGGGACAGTTTCCATTCTCACTACCACAAGGATGCAGTGCTGTCATTTTGTGTCTCAGATATTGGCAGCCAAAGTCCTGATTTTCTCCAGTAGTTCCTGAACCAGCTCGTGATGAATGGTCGACTCCGTGAGTCTGGTGGCTGCATGTTCCAACAGGACCACAGTGTTGGAGAGGGGGATGTCATGGTAGTGCAACTTGTTCGGATCCTGACAAAATATAGACACATATAGCACATCAATGTGAGTAGGGATGCACAGTGGATGAGTAGACAGAACATCTACTTCATGATACCACAGCAACAGGTCTAAATCCCCCAACAAAGAGAATTTTTTAGATGTTGAGTTCTAGTGACTCTTGCTTCTTAGACATAGAAGTTTGGGACTGAGTCTCATAAAGACTCATAGTGTTACTGCAGGCTACATGTGTTCATTAAATACTATGATCAAAATCAAGTAACTGCCCCCCCCCCTTACATTTCTTTATAAGAAAAAAAATAGTAAAGACAATGTTCTTCCTTGTGACTAGAAATAACAGTTGATTTTAATGATATGCAAAAAGAACACAGCCACCCAATGCCTTGGACTTGCAGATGAGAAAAATTGACAAACTATACCAATTTTGAAATAAGTGCAAGAAAATGGTTTGTTTTTTTTCTCTTTCTGTTACGTACTTTACAAAGGCAATCTTTTTTATTAAAAAAAAAAAAAAGCCGGTTTATTTGTGAAACTTCTATTCTGTTTGGTAAATCTACTGAATGTATAACTTAAGTAATTAGGTACATTTATGTTTGCCAACACTGTTTGTTGTTAATAGTCATTTTTACTGTTTATTTTGATGAACTCGGTGCTCAAAGCAACATAAATTTGGCACCACATAAATTCATTACTATCGTTTTAATATTATAATGATTAACAGGAACTTGAAAAGATTTTGATAATGAATGAAAGGTACCACTGACCAAAGTCTTCAACCATCTGGTCAGTGACGTGGACATCCCGGCCAGGTGCTGGAAGTTGGTGTCAATGTCCCGCTTGAAGATCTCATAAGCCACACGCTGACCGGCAATAGTCATCAGCTGGACCCCCATCTCCTCATGGTCATTCACAGATAACATCACCTGTGTATGCAAAGAAAAACACATGAAATCAAAGACATGTTAAACTATACAGCATTGAACATATCTTAGTGCCAGCCCGATGATTATGTCCTAAATTTGGCTCAATAAAAACGTCAGCGGCTATAATGACAGACACAAGAAATCAAAAAACATGTTTTAATAGATACATGTAGTTGTACATCATCACAGTGCCACCCAGAGTGCTGCATTTTTAACTTTACGAGTGTGATGAGATCGACTTGCTTAATGAAGTGTTCACTACACTTTGCACAAAAATTACTTTTTAAATTACCTGCCATTTGGTAACAAGATTTTATTTGTCTTGCACTGCCATTGAAGATTAAAGTGTCATTTTTTGAAGATGAATAAAGATCTCTACACAAAAACTGGCACTCCAGCCGCAGTTTTTTCTGATACATTTTAATGATTTCACAGTGATTGAGGTACATAATGTCCTCCTAAGTATGGACAATTTGACACCAGCTGCAAAGTAAACAGTTTTAGGATGTCAGCAAACTTTTTAAAAACATTAAACATTTCAGTAAACCACTTTTTCTTCTGTGTGTATTGAGGGGGGGGGGGGGGGGGGAGAAGGGAGTTATTACGAAATACTGTATAAGGGAGGAGGGATGGTGACAGGCAGTTCAAGAAAACAAATTTCAGTAATTTTCTCCAGTGCCAGCTTACAAAGTTACATAATCGGTCTTTTTAAAACTTATAACCATTTCTCTTAAAGATTTTCTACACAAGAAAAGATTTCAATAGTCTTCTTCTGCTAAAATCAAACACCATTCCAAACAGAATAGTCAGATAAAAGTAAGACTCATGACAGGAATTTCCACTCAACTCTGAAGAAGAGAAGGATAAAAATAAAGGTAAAAAGCAATAAACAAAACTAGACAGTACAGGAAATATGAGTCTAACTAGTCTTTGAACATGCACTTTGCAAGTTTTGGTTCTCTGCTATTTATATACTCTCCATTCTGTAATTTTCAATATTTTGTAAGGTTTGTAAATGCTGTCAGTTTTCGAATTAAATCATTGTTTTTCTCTTACTCTTCCTTTCTTCTATCAACATTTAAAAAAAAAAAAAAAAAAAAGAGAAATTTACACTGTCAAAATGGAATAACATTATATAAACAATCACACATGCAAGTTTTTTATAAGAATCAATTTCATGTTGGAAAGTGTTGGAAAGCAAACTTTGCATGAAATAGTGCCAAGTACATGTCCCGTTATAAAAAAATTAACAACAAAAAATGTGTAAATCTTAATAAGATAATAAACATTTACAAATAGGCACAAATTTCATGCTAATCTAAAGCAATCTGAAAGAAATCTTCAGCTTTATAAGGACAGCACCAGGTCAGATCTAGTCCAGGATAGCAACAGCATCAATGGCAACCACATAAACAAAAACAACAACATTCTGACATCTATTCTGACTAATCTGAGAGGCCACATAGACATCAAATCAAAGCATCTTTACTCACAAAGAAAAATTTCCAAGAGCTGTCCCCCTCTCTCCCCCCCGCCCCAGAAAGATTCATTACAAGCTCAATAAAAGTGATTACTGTAGCCGACAGTGAAAACCTGGTAAAACAGGATTACTGGAACCAAAGAAAAGTCCCGTTATCAATGATTCCTGTTATAAATCGACATACAATGAATTAGAGGAATAAAAATCGCTAGCCTCTTGCTTGATTATACATAGCATATTTTTTTCATGGATAGTTTCCCTTTATTGCATTGTTTTACTTTTGCGTGATTTATCAAAGAGCATAGTAATGACGACAGTACGGCATATATGGATTATAGTAGAGAAGGTCACAGTATGTACATGTACAGTACATGTGCAAATAGTCACAAAAGTCTTATCTTAGCAAGAGCAACTGGGCACATGGATATCTAACATGCAACACTTCACTGGCATCGCGTCCGCCGACTCTTCCCCATTGCTGACCTGAATATAGTGCTGCCTTGCCTATGTGTATGGAAAGATCAAGGGTATCGTATTACCTCATCCAGCTGCTCCCCTCCTTCTACTGTACCAAACCCTTTATGCTTGATCTCTTGCAGACATTGTCACAGGGCTGAGGTGAAAGGCCACTAATATAATCACTGTGGTGATGTTTGAAATAGCAAAGCTATGGCAGTAATGGCAATAGAGATGTGATGCGAATAAATCTTGCTTGATCCACGGCATACAACAGTTGAAACAATATGATATCAACATCGCAAAATGTCTCACAGGCAACTGCACTTTCAGTATTCATCACTGTTGATTAATTAACTGGACCAAGTGATCAGTGAATGGTAAGATACACATTTATCTTACCTAACTCTAGGAGCTACACATGTGAGTCCTTTCTTTATCCACGTGGGTCCACCACCCTAGCCTGTTTTGTTAATCATATTTAAAATTTGTGAATGAGCCATCCCTCTCTCTTTCCCCATGCCACTTGACTGATGTTGTTGACCCCCCGTGGGGTGCACCAAGTGAACAAAGCAGATGAAATAACAGCAGTCCAGTGAGTATGTTGGTAAGTGTACCTGATCCACTACAGCACCTCATGCAGTCTTGGAGTACCGCTAGGCCTATAGGTGTACTATATTGTGAGCACCTAGCAGTACAGGTATCCTGTTAAAAGCGATTTAACTGTCACAGACCACTGCTATATGAGATAATATTTTACTAATGCCAAAATAGGAACGGACATGGGGATTCATGATGCTCCTATTATAAGCAATTTCCTGTTATAAGTAGTCCTGTTATAAATGGTTCTGACTGTATAAACACAAGGACTCTGCCAGTTATCTTGTATTTTAATCAGGAAACAATTGCAGCGCCGAATAGCAAATAATATGAACAATGCTGATATAATGATCAAGACAAATGAAATACAGAAATATTTTAAAAACGTGAACAAAGTGTAAAAGCACACATATGAAGAATGAGTGCAAATAAACAAAATCTGAAAGAACAAATAAGCTTGTACATACTGGGTAGAAAGAGAACAACTGAAATGGAAAGGGAGAGAAAATATGTTTCTCCCTGCCCTCAGAAAAGCAATTAATACAAAGGGTAATATAAACCGCAGAAAATATTATATCAAGCCAGTTCTTTACTCTATGAAAATTATGAAAATAATTTTTCCTCCCTTTCAATCTCAGCATCAACACAGAACACTATTTTACCACCAAAAAAAAAAAACAAAAGAACACAACTAACAAAACAAACAAACAAACGAAAAACTCCATCAGTTTCATTTTCACTCATAACACAGTTGTACTCATATTCTCTTTTTAGTTATCTCAGTTGCCTTGGCTGTAGCAAAATAATTAACTCATTTTTCCTTCACATCCTCTTTTAGCCAAACATTTCCAGCACTTACCTCCTCTGCCAGTTTGTCATGTCCATAAGAGTACAGCTCACACACATGATGTCGCTTCATGTAGTCTAAGTCCAGGCCAAAGTCTCTGGCAACTGTCAGCACAACCTGATGGAGACACACCAGACAGAGATGGTTGCGATAAGTTTCTATGTGTTATCCATCATTTATTGCTTCTGATGTTTTTTCAATAGTAAGCTCTTTCCACATTCAGCTGTCAGGATTTTTTCTATCTTTAGTCATAATAAAAACCAAATTTGTAAATAAATAAAATATACACTGTAACAAAAACTACTCCACACTTATTGTAGGTCAGCAAAACCAGAATTAAGCCTAGGAAATGCAACTGATCAATTACTTTGCCAAGATCATGAAACGTGATTTGTTTAAAAAATTTCCGTACAGTATACTTCTTATATTATAGATTTTGCCAAACTTCAAAATGGACTTTTCATACACAGTAAAAAAAAACACAAACATTTTTTATTTATTAACATTTTATTTTCATTTGATTGTTGTTTCATTTATGAGGCCCAAGTAGTATCTTAGAAATTCACTCAGATCATCTATTCACTCCAGGCTTTATGTCTCTTGGCCAACACAACTCACTGGCAGGTCAATCCATTTTTTATATTAATTCTGATCTCCACATCTGTCAACATCTACTAATTAGTGTACTATGACTCTGACTATGCTGACAACTGAAGCAGTCTGTATTCTGCAATGATGCCATAACGGCAGGTACTTATGGGGGTGCTCGGGTGAAGTTTTCACCAATAAAGGGTTAATTATCGATTTTGGGATTTCAATGAATTTGCAGAGTTGATTATGTCTAGGTTGACAATACCAAGTGCCAAAGCTCAATTCTACCATTTCAGTCCCAAAAATGCATTTAAACGTATATATCTTGTATATATCTTTATATATACTGTATTGCCCATTTTCTGATGTTTGTTTTTTCAGTCAACTGAGCTTCACTAAAATCTTAAAATTTCAGCTGTGTGCTGTCATATAGGCCCCAGATTTGGTACACTGATAACCATTCATATTTGTAGGTAATAGGCTAGTTAATCTGATGTTTTTCACAATAGGAAAGCAGAAACTGTTTATTCTTTTAATGTGGGTTGCTGTTTTTAACCTTTTTTCTGTCAATATCAACATTAGAACCTTCCTGTACCTATTTCATCCATCACAGACAAATAAAACCTAGCCTATTACCCCTGTATTGATCTCATCTTTCAATATACAAATATAGAAAGTAAATATCTTTATTGTTTTGGAAATTTTAAGAAGTTTAATTAGTTGTTCATTTTCAAGATGGCCACAATTGCAATGGCAATAAGCATTATAATGAAATTTTTGTGACTCAATAAGTTATCAGCTCATACCAAGGACATTTCGAAGACACAGAGGATAAATTTTAAAGAGCTCAAAATTTCACCAGAGCACCCCCTTAACCTGGCTGTCCTTTCCTACAACGTCAGTCTTTCATGATTGACCAATGTTTGATGAGCATGGCCAACAACTGTATCCACAGGTGAATCCTGCTAATGAAATAGTTCATATTCGACTAAACAAAAAACCTGGAAATCCCTGGCGGAATGTTTGTCCCCTCTGCTAAAAATAGAACACCCACTGATGTTTGTTACCACGCCACCACGAGATCCAAAAACAGTTGCCACCAGTCCCATGCATTTTTTATGTGTTTTTCTATGTCAGTGGTAGGGAACAGTTTGGAGTGTTTGTACCCCCTACTGAAATTAAACAGGGATTTCCAGCTGTTTGTTTGGTTGGAACAAATCTATTGTCTTGCAATTGATTATTAGAAGCTAAGGTTCTCAAACCAATATGTTTTGTAAAAGATAACCTGCTGTTTTCCAATGCTTCATTTTGTTGTATACATATGATATACTAAAATTTGAATAACATTCTGTGTATACAGATGAATAAGTTCCAAAGACAGTTACACTAGGCATTTGATCTACACTAACCACAACAAAGATTTAAACTCTCACCTGTGGCCACTTGAATGCTGTTGGGAAAAGCGAGCGCTGACGTTTGAAGACAGGACTTGCGGCACCAACACCTGAACCAGGAGATGACTTCACCGGGGGGTCGATGGTGGAGACAGCAGTGCTGATCACTCGGCAAAGAAACTGCAATAGAAAGATATCATATGAAGTATATGTAAATGTAGGAAGGATTAATTACATATAACAATATGCTCAAAACTGTTTAAAATCATTTCCCACAACTCTTTTTGTTCTTCTTTACATTCTCTGTAATTCAACATACAAACCCCCAAAATCCCATAAAAACATGGCTGATAAAGATATATTCTAGTACCAAATGTACCAAAAACAAAAATAAAACAAAAACAAGAAAACAAAACAAAACTACAAAAAGCTAAACAAAGTAAAGGGAAGAACTGAAGCATTTATCTGGTTTCCGAAAAGTATCCAGAACAGGATAAATTTTTGCTGACCAAATGGTCTTGAGATAAATGGACTAAACAGGATAACACTATTTTGTATTTTGTGTAAAAATTGTTTCAATGAGTTAAAAAAAAAGAATGAAAATATTAAAAAACACAGCACATATAGAATGAACACAGGGAAACACCTAAGGGGATGATGAGGAACAAAAGGATTAAAAGAGGCTAGAGGTTAATCACAGATCAAAGGTCACAATGCTACATGAGGGAGCAGGCAATAACTTACAGTTCTGCGAGCTAAAAACAGATCATGATCCACTTTCTGACTGGGTAACAGTGGATGAGAATGAAGTTCTTTGAACACAGCAGCCCGACCCTGCAAACAGTGGACAGTAGTGGTCAAAGATGAGATATTTGTACATGATACTTGAATGCTTTGTCACATTTAAATGAAGAATAGCGTACTTTGTGAGAAGATGGTGTTTTGATTATCCATATGTCACATCCATATACTCTAATTCCACACAAATGTTTGTAACTAAAATAACTTCAATAGTTCATAACTCAGTAATATTTCCATCATTCACCATCTTTTCAGTCGCCGCCACTGCAGTGGTTGAATAATGGCCATTTTTCCTATTTTTCCAGATGCCATATCCAGCTCTTTTCTACAGCCATTTTTTTTCCCTTTCTTTTGGCACACACTTGAAGTCTGAGTTGTCACTTATCAAGGAAGAACAATATCAAACATACAATGATACTCCAGAAAGTGAATGCTCCCAGTCCTCACCTTGTTGTCAAAGAGAGAGAGAACTTTGACCGATTTCATGCTGAGCATCAGGACAGCAGACATGATTTTCAGCAGATGGTAGTGGACACGCAGAAGTCCATAGTTGGTGGCCTTCTGGTCCACGGCCAGTTCTATCAATGACGTCGGACCCTGGATCTTCTGCCACTCGGGCTCAATGTTACAGACAGGCACCTCGTTGGCTTCACAGTTGGCCTGAAACAGAGGCAGGCAAAACAACTAAAGGTAAAAATTCACTCTCAAGATAGAAAAAAAAAAAAGAAAAAGGTTCAAGAGGATGATCTGATATAGCTTAAAGAGACTCTACAAGAAAACGGACAACTGTATCTTAACATAATCAACACATCAAAGGAAGTGGAAGTCAGACCTAAAACTACTGAGTATGTTGTGCAAAACCAGAACTGTGACACATAAACTCTCTCATACACAACACATGCATGCACACATGACGCACCCATGCATGCATGCACACACACATACACACACACAAAAAGGAGAACAGACTGTTCAAGTAAGAAACAGATCAGCCATGATGTATGGATTTTCAACATGAATAACATGAAGAACCAGACTAATCAGATATAAAATCACAAAATCAGACTGAATCACAAAACTGAAAGAAATCAAGTACAACTTTCAAGATAGCATATGAAAACAGAATAGCTAAGTACGACTGATAAAGACAGGTCAAGGATTTAAGACAGCTTGGTATAAAATTCATACAAATAAAACAATCCCATCTCAGGCAAATGATATGAAGAGGATGTTGAAGGATATACTTACATCCATGATAATCTCCATAAAGTCTGCACATAAGGAGATAAATGTCACCAAGGCCGTATCACTCATGCCAACATCCTGATGGAGAAAAAAAAAAAGTGAATAGCAAAGTACACTTGCTATATCCTCCTCACTGTGCTGTTGGGTATATGTCATTATATGTCCTTACTTTGCACCAAATGCATTACGGTGAAGATCATGATAGCGAGGCTGCTTATCCAGTGTTGACCACCTTACAGACTTCAGAATATATTTTTGTTTCTTTACTGACCATAACTTTAAAAATAAAACATAATATTCGTATAGAAATGCTGAACATCGCAATAATAATTACACTGCATAGATGCCTCTGCTGTTTTGACCACCTATCGGGACTAAAGAATACATTTTTTCAAAGACCATAATTACAAAAATCGGTCATACAGGGCTTCAAAATAATATTGAATGCTAATGTACTTTCCGGTTGCAGAGAACCAGATCAATAGCAGCATGGTTCAAATTAAAATGTAGTGGCAGAAAACATGAAAGATTTGACAACTGATCAAGACAAACTCCTTTACCTTCCTGCATAGTCGCTCTTTGGGGGGTTTTCCAACTTTTTCCATGAGATGTGCGGCTGCTGAGGCTCTCTTTAGTATGAACATGTGCCACAAAAGGCTGGACACTCCTGGGAATGATAAGGAATGGGGAGAAGAGAAGAGATGAGGGTGGGGAGGGGGAGAATGAGAGAGAAAAGAGAGAAAATCGGAATGATTACTCCATATATGCCAAAGTCCTTATTTTTTTTCAGGTTTTGAGTTACTACCAAAACTATGGTCACAATGCTTTCACAAGACATCAGTGTTGAAACCACACTGTGGTCTAACATTATTTATATACTGTAAACCTCTTCCGTGAACAGCACTCTTTGTCCATTTTCTCAAAATAAACTAATCTGTGCCCTTTGGAATAACAGTGACATTATGCAAACAAGTTTCCATTGAAGCACACTGCTGACTGGCATAAATTGAGCTTTCATTCAGCTGTCAGTTTTCTTAAAAACTAAACAAATGGTAACTTTCTGTGGGAAGTGGAAATTAATTGGTAGCAACAAAAGGATGATAGGGGAATAGAATGTTAGCCTCCAAACAGATGGTGTGTAATGAAACTATTCGGCTATTGCCTTCAGATAACTTGCATTCATACATATCACTGACTAGTAAAGAAAGGAATGATCACTGGTGTACTGAACACATATGAGCATGAATGGACTTACCTTGTCTGAGCACTGCATTCTGTACCAGCCTCAAAAACTCCAGTGATAATTCCAAATTTTGAGTGATCTTGAGAGTAAATCAATCAGAAATCACTTTGTACTTCTTTACATAAACTGCACTGACAGTCAATAAAAAAAAAGTGTGAAAAAAAGTGTGATTTTGTCAAATATGGGAAGTATGGCATTTAGAAGATATAGTTTCCTTTGTTTCGATTTGATCTCTCCAGAGAATTGTTTCAAGGTACAAATTTTTCACTCCTTGCATATTTACATATGCAACCAGGGATGTTAGTAAAATATATTCCACTTTGACTAACAGCACTAAATCTAAAGCTGTCACATGGATATAAAGGATATAAATCAGTCAGTACTTTATTATCATAAAAAGAAACGCTACAGATGGGTGAGAGGGTAAAGAGAAAAATTCTCACCTCCAAGTCTTTGTTCCAGACCACAACATATTCCCAGCAACAGTTGGCTAACAACACATCGTTGTGTAGGCTGTGGGGGAAGCGATGTCTCAACTCCTCCAACTGGTCTGTATATAGGGAAAAAAAATATACATCAACAATCAAACACATAGAACAATCAAACATATGGATCGATTTTTTTCCATCAAACTGCTGATATCACGTGACAAACTATAAGATGCAATAATTGATAACATTTTCATTACGCATTGTCAAACAAACAAGCAAATAAATACTAAAGCCTTTGAAAAATCTTCACTCTGACTAACAACTGTGAACTTGTCTGTATTAAAAGAGATGCTCTGTCACTGCAGAAATGAACACTTCACACAAAGCTTACATTTGACTTTATCCGCCTGGCTCATCTCCTCAATCTTTGCCTCTAGGGATTTCTCTGTTTCCTTCTTGCTCTCTCCTTTCTTCTCTCTATCTTTTCCCTTTTTCTTCACCTCCACCTCACTGTCTTCCTCGAGCTCCTCGTCTCCTTCATCCTCTTCTTCCTCCTCCTCCTCCAGAGTGAAATGAAAGAAGAGGGAGGCAGGGTTCAGATGCTGCTGGACCACATACCTGGCCACAACCTCTGGCACAGAACCTAGAACATAGAAAACAGTAAAGATTTGGCAGATAATCAGTGGTAGCTCCATAGTCCTATGCAGAACCTCAAACTCCATTCCAACAGTGTTAGGAGGATCCCACAAACAACTTCATTTGACACAACAGGTTTATGTCTAAAGTCACCATTATCTCCACATATCTATAGTAACAGCTGCAAGCCATAGAAGTCCATATTTAGGTCATGTTACAATTTTGTCTTAAAATACCCCTGGGAGACCCTATTGTATCATGTGTTCTCTGATTCAAATTTACAGTCGGGAAACTATCCAAAGGCATGACGCCAGAGGGTTTCCAAGGGATATTTTACAACAAAAATATGACATGATCTAAATGTGGACTTACACAGTTGTGATGTTACTGTCGACAAGTTTGACAAAATACATGAGTTGAAACTATCAGTTTTGGCAGGAGAAGTCTTGCATTGAATTCAGAGGTAGCAAAGCACAGATACCTCTAAGAAATATTTAGGAAAATGAGACTGAGGCTGAGATAAGGAAGACATGGCTGGCCTGGCACAAAATTGAAATGAAAAGCACAAGACAAGAGAACTGGAGATCATTTACTGCATGAAGATATAATGGAGGGACAAAGAAGCTCACTAAAATGGACTATTCAACAAGTCACTTATATCCCCCATTATCTTCCATGTCCCACCCTTACATTAATACTTAATAGAAAAGTGATTCAGGCAGAGATTAACATTCAATAATAATGTAAAGGCTTTACATGCCTAGGCTTTGCCTTCATGTCACAGCAATTGGAACAGCATGACTACAGATTATGTAAACTCTCTCATTTTTTTTGCATTTCCTCAGATATTCAGCTTTTCTCAATGTCAACTTTTACAACTGCAAGAAAAAAAAATCAACCCTTTCAAATATCTACTAGAAAAGAACACAGAATTACAAACTTTTAAGGAATAGTATAATTGAGACTCAAACCTTTCCCGCTGTTGAGAAGCTGAGAGACAGAGATAGAGATTGGCTGAATGCTGGAATCGCCTGCGCCGTCCGTGGAAGGAATGCTCAGAAGTGTGGTCAGGGCCAGTACATCCTCAAACTGTTTGGTCAGGAGTTCCCATAATTCCATGTCCACAGTCAGCGACACCCAGTCCTGGCTGTCTCCACTGACATCAGCTGGACTGTTGAGCTCAGCACCATCGTCCGAGTTGTTGCTTGCTGTGTCAGCATCTGGATCCTGGGAGACATAAGATAATATGAAATTAGATAAACTTTATTTGTTCTCCAAAAAAAAAAATTCTTCACAGTGATAAAGTAATATGAAATAGTGACAAGAAGTCATGAGTTTCTGTCCCTTAATTGCATACATCATAAATGATACTTTTTTAAAACTGATATTTTCCCTTTTTAACTCAAAAGAAGAAATGTGCATACATTTTGAACTTACATGGCACAAGATACAAATGAAATAAATTTGAGCCACTTGTGAGTAAAAAGAAAGAAAATGTCAGTAAGATAAGTACCGTGTGTGATTTGTGAGAAGAAAAGACTAAAATTCATGACCTTTTGTCACAGTTTGATAAACATGCAAACTGAATTCACATAGGCATGTACATAGACTAAACGTCACATATAGTATCACAAGAAGGTGGACTAAAACGTTGCAGTTGATAAGCACATTTAGATGCCAGGGTGAATACTATTATCAGGGCAAATCAGTTCACAAGGTCTTCCTGACAAAGAAGTTTTGTTTGTGTTTGATGAAAGCTGTCTAACCTCTTAAGATATCTGCATTTCTTATCTGAATGTATGTGTGTGATATAGAGATAAATATAGACAATAGAAAGTTTACAAACATTGTCCAGGACATGTGTTTTAGCTGACTTTTTAATTAAAATATGACACTTTCTTGACAGAATTTTTGAGAAATTAGTTTTCATCATAGAAAAGGAATTGCAAATTTATTTTAGGGGCATCAAATTTAAAAGAAATATTACTTGTAACATATGGTATGAAATAAAAAAAATAAATAAATAAATAAAAAATAATTGTTTAATATCTATAAATCTTGTATAAGATTCAGCTCAAGAAGCACATCAAATTCAATGGATTACAGCTTGGCAGATAAAGTGTTTCAACATAATGACATCATGATTCTCTGTCTGTGCCATTATGGCACAGGGCTTTGGGTTGTACTAACAGCTTCTCAGCATTGAAAAATATAATTTCAAAGCTTTTGTCAGCAGAGATCCTACCTTAGCCTTAGGTTTGATGCCTAACACATCTGCTGCCACAGCCCGACAGGCCAGCACTGCCAGATAGGCTGACTGACAGTTCACAGACTGGCTACACATGTTTCTGACTCGCTGCCACCAGGCCGAGCTCTCATTCGGATCCACAACCACCTCACTTACATCTGTCATATAAAAAAAAAAAAAAAACCCACAATACACAGCATTAATACCTTGACCTTTAAAACAACCCCCGTCTAAAGATTAAATTCGTAACTTTTCATGATCTTCTGTAACCAAACACAGAAAATTCTTTGACCTCTTCAGAATGGCTTCAAAGAGTAACTGCATATTGATGTAATAAATAACATAAAAATGAAAGCTATTGTTATGAAATTGAGGCAATAATGTTCAGTGGTCAATTTTTCTTGATAATGTCAATGTTGGAAACCTCAATGATCACATATAAAACCTGAAGACCCTCTATATCTAAGACCTAAATCTTTAAGTGTGTGTGCTACCAAACTGTCATCTTTTAATCTACAAAACACCAGCATTATCAGGCAGATCAACTCACTCATCTTTGAACATTAGCACAATTTTAATTAACAGCTGGCAAAGCAGGTATCTCATGCACAAACTTACAAAGATTTTGAGTCAGGATAAATTAATAAGCAAATATATACAGATATAATACAGATCTGGATACAAATAGTGGATCAAGAAAACAATGCAGATGTGTATACCCATAGTGGATCAAGATAATGTAAGTTTCAATCAGATTCATTGTACTATTCAGAAAAAAACATTTAAAAACAAGAGCTGCTTCAATACAATCTTCTTATGTATTTGCTAGTAATATAACAACCCCAACCAGTATATTATAATAAGGCAATCCCACGTAAGTTTACAAGCATTGCTACCTGTGAGTCCCGTAATGATCTTGATCAGCTCATACAAATTGGCCACCATAGTGATACTTCTCTCCTTCTGTGACAACCAGTGGAACAGCAGCAAATTCTGTGGACACAACAGTGAATTTGGTTGCCAGTTAAACTAAACTTACATGTTACAAAGAAATTTGTACACCACTCCATTAATCAACTAAAAGCTAATTTGAGTCATGGTACCCTAAAAGACATCCTGGCTATCTGTTTGAGATTTCCTGTATCATGTGCTGTGACAAACACAAGTGATCAAATTCTAAACTGCAATATAGCAAAATAAATTTTGCTCTCTAAAGCATTACAGAAATTCACTTCTGCCATCAGTGCTGGGCTTATCAAACAGAGGTAATGTTTGTGAGTCTGCCTTGTTCTGATGCTATTTATGATGTTTTTTGTCTGCAAGTAAGTGTGAATATATCTTACATATATATACTATGTCTCCTCAACTGTGAATGGACTTTCCTTTTGAGGATTAGTACAATTTATCTTATCTATCTTTATCAACCTTTCTTATATATAGGACAGGAAAGACAGTTCTTTAAACTCAGGCTGCACTGTACATATGAAATATAGATACTGAAAACAACAGCAAGTTTGCAAGATCAAGAAAATGTGTAAGAAAATCTCTTCCTCTTATTTCCTGCACTGACGCCTCATCTTATCTTCTCATCACTAGAGCAACTTCAATCTAATTAAAATTTAAATATTTATCTCAACATAAGTCATGCCCTACTGATTCTCAACAGCAGAAAAATAGCCAACACTGACAAGAACTGAAATAAATATCATTTCACTAAAGACAGAGACAGAATTTTCATGTAATTTAGCTGTGCTATTATCATCAGGGCCCAGAACTGAACTTAGGAGTCTTTGTGATCTACAGATGTGTGAAAAGAGATGTGTTTATTTAATATTCATCTCTGAAATATCCCTTGAAATCATAACAGTAAAATAAAAACATTTCATACAATCAATGGAAGAGAAGCATTTTGATACATCCGCACTCACCATCAGCTGGTCAGGAGGGAGATTACTCTCCTGTAGTGCACACATCAGTTCCTGGGCCTGGCATCGACCACTCAAACAGCTGCCGAACAAAAACTCCGCTGGAAAAAAAGACAGAAAAAGTAGTAGAATATTGATTTGTTTACAAACCATGGTCAATTAGCATGAGAAAATACATTACACAGGACTAGTTTACACAATACAATGCCTGTGTATTTAGTAATGATATCATTAACCCTCTGAACCCTGGTCACCAGTGCCTGAAAAACCCCTGTCCCTGGCCTCCTGGGCCAAGAACACACATTTCGAGTTTCATCTTCAATATCTTTTGTAAACACAAGCCTCAAATGTGATCATTTGAGCAGACATTGGTAATCGCCGTAGTTCTAAATGTCCTTCCCCTAAAGCGACCTATTAGATCCATTTTTAACTGTAGAGGATGCATACGACAGGAATAAGTGTGCCAGCCCAGTCTACTGGGCTGTGGGGTATTTGACAATGGATATCTGTTTGGTGTACCGGGCTGTAGGGTTCAATGGGTTAATTGGTGTCATTTCATTTTTCTTTGGATGTTAAAGGGCTAAAGAAATGTTGTTTAATGTTTCAGTGAAATTGGGAATGGAACTGCAAAATTACAAAATCAGCCTACATATTCTCAATGTTTAGAACTGGCAATAGCTTGTTGAGGAAGAAATGAAAGAGAAGACTGAAATTAAAGGCAGTGACCTACTCTTGAAGGGTGAAGGTCTTCTGTGGCCTAAACCTTAGATAAAGTGAAGAGGAGACAAATGATTTTAACTTGTATTTCAAACACGAACTCTTACCCAGAGCCAACCTCCTCTCTTCAGTTGCTTCCTTGCTGATGGTGATCTGAGTCTGTTTTGGGGCGGGGGTACCACTGGTGCTGTCCTCTTCACTGGTGAACAATGTGCGGTATGAGAAAGCGTGAAGGAAGGATGTGGCAGCCAGTGGACCTGTGTCTTCCTTGAATGTGACCTTTGACCCTTGTTTGACTGGGGCTGTCACTGCCGTCAGCAAGCGTTGCCTCGCTAGCAAGTTGAGAATTTCTGTGGCATCATGTTGGGAAAGTTTAAGAAGCTCTGTCAGGATCTGTAAAAGGTGATGAAAAAATTTACCGGTCAGGATAGTTGAAGTGATGCAGTCAGCATGCCTAATGTTTCAACCAATCTTGACAAATCTAGAAAGCTTTCTATTATTAAACAACTACCGAAAGACCAAAAAATAATAGCAGTGGTGAACATCAGCAAAGATATTGAACCAGATTACTCCACTGAAGTCTAAGACAGCTTTTAAATACAAAATAATGGTGGATCCTAAAACAAATATTGAAAATGCATCAACACTGCCATGTCATTACTGTTCACTGAAATACTGTCTACTGTTGCAAGTCTCCACTGTAAAATTATTTCCTCATATAAGACAAAATATAAAAGATGCTGTCATTTGAAGTCTTATCATACTTTTCTTTCTCATGTAACATACAAGCTGTCCTGGAATGTTTACAGAAGACTTTTATCTCCAAACTCAATAAATACTGTGGAATTTAAAGAACCATCAACTAAGAGAGCACTGCAAAGAACATTATGACTGTTGATGTCTGTCACACACCTGACACCTGAAGAATAAATTACCTGCATATCTTAACTGTTTGAACTAGATAAGTGTTATTGGTCTGAGAAGTTGGTTACCTGCAGATCCGAGAGCTTGCTGGGTTCAGATGGTGACTGGTTGAGCTGCGTGACAGCTGAGTACAGCGTCAGCAATGAACGCTGTGTCTTACAGAACTTCAGCATCATACGACTGTCCAGATCCAGGCTGTCTTCAGCTGTGGTAAAAAAAAAAAAAATAACAACAGATAGTTCAATGCTAAGGTCAATATCAACAAGTGAGTAAAAATGAAAATCTAGCCTATTTTTACAATGAGCTAAGAGCAGAGTTACCCTTACTCAGAACCACTTAATAAAATAATAGACAGTGAATTAAAAATAATAATTAAGTGAGAAAATAATTCATGATCCAAAATAAATCTAAACAACAAAAGATATACCCAGCAAATGATTTGCTAAGAATGCTTCAGCATTTTCTATGCATGAGCAAAGCAATATCTGAATAACACATTTTTTTATCTTTGAGAAGAATGACAGACATTGTCATGTGAAAACCAGATGAAAGATTTCTTGATCTGAGAATGTTTAAAAACTTCCCTTTCTGGAAACAGAAAATATGCAATCGTGGGGAATAAACAAGTCCAATGAGGAGGAGATCTAAGCAATTCTGAAATCATGTTCTTTGAATTCTGAAATTCATATTCTGAATTCACATTCTTTATTCAAAATGTCATATTTTCTTTCCATTGAGAATCAATTACAGTTCATTTGCCTATATATATCTTATGTTTCTCCTTACAAGTGAACACCATTTTCTCTGCAACACCTCACCTCTTGCATCCAGTTTCTTGATACATGCCTTGACCACTGTCTGCATCAGTTTGACCGGCAGGTAGCGAGTGCTCAGAATTCTCTCAATAGCCTGGACAAGATAAGGACAATAACAGAGAAGGTCATACAAATTAACTTGTAGGTAAATCAGCATAAAAATACACAAATAACGTGAACACAAAAAAAAAACTTGAAACAAAATTTAATCCTAATGAGGTAATGCTAAATATTTTCAGCTGTTTCTCCTTAACACTTGATCAAAAGTATTTTCACACTTTCTCAGGTGTTCCTCTATCGTGCTTTCTCCGACAATGAACAAATTTAAGAAGAAAGAGAACTGAAATTCAGAAAAAGAAATATCTGTCAGGGAAGAGATTTATATGAACAATATAATATGAATGTCAAGTTTCACATGATGACCTTATATAGATTTGTCTTAAGCTGTTTCTAAAAAAATGTCACAGAAAATGTTTACCTGGTGTGCAATGCTGGCCACTTTCATATCTAAAATAAGTTCTAAGATGGTTTCCTCAAGGCCCTCTGGAACATGTCATAAATATGAATATTGAAGAGTTAGTTTCAATGAACAAGCAAAGTAAAGAGAAAAGCTTTTTCAAATGCAAATTTGTCTATTTGATTTTATGTAACTCCATTATGATTCCTGCATGTACATTATTACATTACATGAAATCACTTAAGGGGGGGGTGCAGGTCTTGGGGATGATTATTTTAATGGTTGAACCTAGGGCTTTTTAAGCTTTAAATTCGGATTCAGCATGATCAAATTAGAGGAAAAGTGTGGGAAAAAAATACATTTTGTATCCGGTGCCATGACAACGCCACCTTCTAGGATTTTGCATCCTGAAAAATGGCTATTTTCAAAAGCCTAAGGTTCCTAAAGTATTCAATATCATCATTTCAAATTTCGCGCAGTGATAGAATAACTGTATGTAAAAACTAAAATGCATTTGCTTTTTGGCTACATGCCATAGAATTTTTGTTATAAATTTTTGAAATATGTGGGTGTGATCGATCTGTATTTTTCTCAATTTTCAGGTATATACATCCCAGTTTCCTTAAAAAATGTAAACAAAATTTAGAAAAAGGAATGCATTTTATTGGAACAAATATATAAGACTGTATATTGAAAATTTGAAGCCAGCTGGTTCAGAAATAAAAAAGCCTTACGGAAAAAGGTGAAGAAAATGTACATTTTGGGAAAATCACAAATGAATTTTCATAATCTTTTTATACAATCTTTTTGTAATGCTGTGTTTGTGCTGTTTTTGGAACATTAAGTAGATGTTTCTGGCCCCAACCGATGTTTTTCTCATATCAGAAGAAGTCAAAGTGTCTAAAACTAGGAAAAAATCCAATTTTAATGTTTTGATCATGAAACCTCATTTTCAGAACCCATACCCCCTCCTTAAGATATCAAACCATATGACATGGGAAAAGGCCATACTATATTTTCAAACACCAACGTAAAACAAATTTTGTCAGCAGAATTCTACAAGAAAAGCAGTATGCAATGAAAAGAGGCACTAATGAAAAAACACTCTACACTTCACATGGATATGTACCTCTAGGTTTTGACACTTTGAATAATATTCTTTGCTGTTGCACTGCAGATAAACTGTATAAATCAAAGCTCCAATACAGCTGAAAAATTTGGACATTTTGCTCTATGTTGATATCTGCAGTCACTTACCTCTGTCCTCTGAAGATTCTTTCAAGAAAGTTTTCAGTTTCTTCAACAGGTGCAGATCTCGAGCTCTCTTGCTGCTCTTGTCACTACAAAGAAGGAAAGAAAAAAAAATTATTACTTATTTATCTCTGGCACAGATGCTCAATGGAAAACATTTTCTCACACAACACTGAAGAACTTGTAATATCAATGGTGGACTTCCTACATTGTTGAAAACAAACAACATGCCTCAGATGACCCCCATTACTAAAAGAATAAGTTAGTTCATAAAGTGGCACAGAACAAACAATTACCAATGATGGACTTTTCATATAGTTGAGAACAAACAATGTGCCTCAGATGATCATGCCAATTAAGCCCTGTCATTTCTGTCTCATGCAATTACGAAGACACAGGGAAATGAGCAGTCATAAAATGCATGCCCTGGAAAAACATTGGTAAGGCCTTGGCTCTGGTAAATGTTTCTTTGAGTATGGAAAGCTGACAGTGTATTGACCAGAAAAGATATAAGGCCAGGAACAATTGGCTGGATAATCATCACCTCAGTTCGCAGGTATTCTATCTCCACTTTCTAGAAAATCAGTGTTAAGTGCATAGATAGTTTATGCTTAACACATACCATGTCCCCTAATTTAGCTTGAGAATGTACAAGACTACACAAACCACAATTTATGATTATGTCTACTGTGGATCCTCTATATTACATGTAGAATGAAAACTTCAGAGCATGATGTCTCAAAATTACAAAAACAGGAGATATAACAACTGTAAACTGAGACAACGAAAAGCCAATGCATAAATTCAAATTGCCTGAAATTCCAGTTATAGCCAGAGCTTTCAAACCTGTAATTGGAATTACAATAACGAGTGAACATGTAAATTGCTTGCTTGGTCCCTTACCTCTGTACAGAGTCATGGAAGCACCATACAAAGGACTTTTACATTAGCTCTCTCCATTTTTTTCTGATGTGGGCAATAAAATCGATTAATCTAAGTCAAAATTATAGTAAACTCTTCAATTTCCCCTCGCCCCCCCTTTTTTTTTTTAATTGGACAGGTTTAATTTTCAGTACTGCATTAACCCAAAACTTTCTCTTCCACCTGCTTGTGTTCTTTTCTCCTATGACCAATAACAAACCTGAGTGCGAGATGGAATGGAATGTCGATGGTCTTGATGACACCATCTGGATCTATGAGCGCACATTGGAAAGCTCGCGACTTGACGCCCCTGCATGTGACATTGTTCAGACCCATCATGCCATAGCAAGGACAGACTAGACGACATGACTTGCTGACATTAAAGGCCGCTACTCTTGGGCCATGAGCAGCAAGCCACACCTGATTCAGAGAGAAAAAGAAAAGAAAAAGGTGAGATAAAGTCTTTATTTTCCTGTGTCCATTTCTTTCATACAATTTCTTTTATTTACTTTTCATAATTTCAAAATTTTATGCCCCTTCTAAAGGGTGACAAAAGATAATGTTCCCAGTTACTACTTGTTTGATTGTTGTTTCCAATTTCATTTGTGTGTGGGTGTTCAATGTGATTTGTATTGATCTGCAATGAAATGCGTATTACAAAGCCTGGACACATCATCACATAATACGAACTGATATGACTGCCAGCTTTAATATCAGCTTTGAACCCTAGCTGTTATTTGATAGAGTGACAGGTTATTGACAGATCCCAACTGTACAGATCTTTTCAGCAATTCAAGAATACCGCAATGCAGTCACTGTGTTTTCCTTGCCATTCTGCATACTACAACAGCGAAGAAACGGTATGGGGTGAATGATGTTTAGTTCTTTGGAAACTGTATGCATTATTATTATGCATCAAATTAAACTGTACCCCTTTTTCGGTAACACTTCAAAAATGTCCAACCTACTTCAAATATGCCATGCCTCAGCAGATTCCAAAGATAAGAATAAAAAGTGCCCAATATTAGTGGGGCAGATTCCTTGAAACAAGATTCAGAAGGAAATTTTTGCTTTGGGACTGAGAAGACTATATTTCCCTATAGACTAGAGGGACTGAGAAGACTATATTTCCCTATAGACTAGAGGGACTGAGAAGACTATATTTCCCTATACACTAGAAGTATAAAAGAAACACTAATTGTCTACACATACACAGACTTGTCTACCTTCACCTCAGCAGAGGGATATCTGACTCAAAAAGGAGGGAAAATCAGGGAAAAGGAGGGAAACAAGCGGACTGAAAGTGAAAACATAAAACAAGGGGCGGGATGGGACACCACGGTTAATTAAAGACTTAGATTCAAAAGGGAACTACATGAGCGATGATCATGAATGATGAGTGCACGTGAACGACCACTTAACCTGAGGGCGGGACGGGCGGTGTGCAACACATAACACTACATGTACGGACTGCGCTTCATCATGTACTGTTGGCCTACAGACGCAGGCCTTGGCAACGGTGGCAGGCAGGACCATTGCCCATAGCAACAAACGGGAATTCACAGTTTTCTTGCTGGACTGTGAGTGAAAACTATACTCCGGACGCATTCAGAATGATGCCAAAGCATGAAATGCGGAAAAACTAGTATAAAGTATCCGAATTCGTCTGAATGCGGGAATTTTATTCAGGGCTTGGGATGGCCAGATACGAAGTCAAAATGCGGGATGATCCCGCATAAGGTGGGAAGGTAGGCAGGTCTGCATACACATACCTCCAAAATTCCCCTGCGCGGTGCATAGATGATCAGAAACTGGGCCAATCTGTAGTGATCATTTTTCCCTGGTTCAACATTTTCTTCCTTCACCTCCACCCAGCCCAGCTGGGCATCTCTGTAACCTGGCAACCCAACAAGTAACATGGAAAATAAGTTCACATTGTATTTCATTTTCACATTCATACTGTTTATTTTTTATAAGGCACCTAATGTAGAAACAAGATATTCAGAGCTGTCACAGATCAAAACAGACTGTTCTTTAGTTGTCATTTTCCTAATCAAAATGTATGTCAAGTGTCAAACAACTATTGCAAATAGCTATACTGACTGATTTTAGATAGTAACTTTATATAATATTGTCATTGTTTTCATTTTATTTTAAGACAATAAATAATTGCATTTAATGCAAGCCAAATTTATGAATGAACTTCATTTTGAAAGAGGTTCAGTTTGAAAAGGCAAAATTATAAAAAAAAATGTTCAAAAACTGTTTAACTTTGTCTTTTCAAACTGAACTTTTTTGAATACAAAGTTCATTTCTTTGAATATTTTTTTTTTACTTTGTCTTTTCAAACTGAACTTTTTTTGATATGGAGATCGTTCATGAACTGTGACATGAAGTGAGCAAGGTCTCAAACCTTTCCACATACGGACAGCCATTCCTCTCTGGACATCCACCAAGATAACACGACCGAAGCTATCTGTTGTGGCAGCATAGTTGTTACATGGTGATAGAATGATGATCTCACCATTCCTGCGCTTGTCTGGTAAACCAAATCTGATACAAACAAAGCATTGTGCAAATCCTTGACAAATCCAGTTCCAAACAACAGAAACTCTACACTATCTGTCCCCCCTCCCCTCCCCCCCCTGGGGACAGAGGGGAGGGAAGGGGGGGGAAGAGATGGTCTTCTTAGGCAGTGCTTTCATCAACTGTATCACTTGAAATTTTTAAGCAAATATAAATAAAGATGAGCCTTAATGCATTAGTTTCTGTTCTCATTACTGACAAGGTTCCAGTTTTGTCATAGCTCTCTTTCTACAAAACAGTTAATGAATGCATTTTTTTTTTTTTGTAAAAAAAGATTTTTATTTTTCCTATGATGATGGTAACAGAGTAAAAATAAAAAAAACAATTTCTAAAGAGAGTAAACCTACCATTTTCTTTGAGTCAGTCAATTATTTGAACAGGTACATTCTTAAAAAATTATAATACAAATGCAAAAAAATGCAATTCACACTTCCACTTATAACAATTATTCTCAACTATATGACATCTCTTACCTCAGTGGTAATGGAGTGGCCGGCTCAATCTTGGGGATTTTCTCTTTCTCTTCCTTTGCTTTACCACCAAACCCTAACCAGCCACTGTGAAAAAAAAAAAAAAAGTTTCAATAATTTTGTTTTGTGGAATTGAAATCAAATATAGCTCATTTTTACTTGTTTCAGCTCTGATGTGTCATGCAGGAAAATAAACAAAAAAGATATCAGTGTTCTTATTGCCCCACTTTCAGCAAATCAATGAGAAACTCTCTTCAGATTGCTGCACCTTTTACGTCATTATATTTATCTATTTATTTATCTCTGTTTTATTTATAAATTTAGTCAGTAATCACTATTTCTTTCTTTATTTTCTTTTGTCTTACATAACAGTGATTGAAACTGAATAAATTAAGAAAACTGACATACAGAATGATATAATTAGATTGTATTTACATAATCACAGATAAAAAAAGTCAACTTAAGACACTTAAGACAAATATACCTGGCAGCTGAGAGGAGAGCAGACTTGATCTTGTTGGCCATGGCTATGGCTACCTCTGACAAGATGGGTTGGGTAAAACCCTGGAGGAGAAAACATCAACTGATGATGACTCTAAGACTGAACATTTCCACATGAATTACAACTCAGCATATAAATATTTATATACTTTGATGATTATGATGCAAAACTACATGAAAATGGTCAAATACAAACACACAAACAAGAAGTTCTGAACTCCGTCATTCCATGTTGATGAACATATA
>JBCEWB010445850.1:0-19955 GCA_039654565.1 Peronia peronii | reverse complement strand
GAGCTCCAGAATATTTCGATTAAAAAAAAAAATTATTGATTGATTTTGATTTTTGTCCATCAAAGCATAATCCTGACGAATTATTGATTTGGGGGGGGGGGGTGTGAAATAGCCAGGAATTTTTACCGAGTGGGACAAAATAAAACTTCAGAAGACAGATTGATGACATTTGCAGAGATTGTAGAACTTAAACTACTGGGACAGCTGACGTAACAACAGTGGCAGCGGTCTATACTTGTTAGCCTCTTGCTGAGAGCAGATGTTTTATGTTATTTCTCATCTCGGTGACAATAGAACAAACAGGCTGGACTCACCCAGTATGGGTAAGTGACATTGTGATCGGATCCAGAGAAAACAGGAACGGCAAAACAATGACGACAACGACAACAACAACAACAACAACAAAGAAGCAAGATTGAGCTCACGTCAAGAGAGCGGGAGTATCATTCTTATGCTACCTCTGACTGCCCGCATTTCCGCCGTCAACATTTCTACTCCTTTTGTCCCACACTGTACCCTTCTTCTCTTTCTCTTTCTCTCTCTCTCTCTCCCCTCCCCCCCCCCCCCCTCCTCTTTTTTTCCCCTTTCTTTAAACAAAACAAAACAAAAAAAAGAAAAGAAAAACGTACAAAGTAAAAGAAACAGAAACTATATTCCGAAAGTTCTTAGGGCGGAAATATTAAGAACTGGAGAACCGAGTTTCGTTGTCTGCAAAAACCGCAGCCAGAGATTGCAAGGTCTCTCAGAACGTTCAGACAACATAACGTACCCAATTTGCCGCCTTTCCAGATTCTGACTAGTCGATAACATGTTTCTGGCTTTTGGCCCATCTGTCTATCGGGTGACTGACTGCTTGACTGACTGAATGGAAAGGTGCTCTTGTATTGCGCTATTACTGCCGTTCTATAAGTTATAAGGCAACAGGCGCTTTCAGAGTTTCTTAGTGATATGTTGCCAGGCACTGTGGTTGACATGAAGCAGAGAACCGCTTTAATGGTAACTGGACACTTTATGACATAACATCTCTTTTTAGCAGGCGTGTCGGTTCATTCTTTTCCCTCATTCTTCTTCCTTGCTCCCTCTCTCTCTCTCTCTCTCCCCCCCCGCCCCCACCCCCTCCCCCATACTTTTCACATCCCCACCTCGAAATACACATAGACACACAAATAATTGAACGGCCATGCACTAAAAACTGGCAAGAAAATGGATAAAAAGAAAAGAGCATCAAAGAAATTGGGTTAATATGCTGATTTTATAGAGTTTTAAAAATGGTTTATTCCATTCCCGTCAGATCTTGTTTACTCTTGAGAGTTCAGAGCAAGCCAGCGATAGATTGCTTTGGAGTATAATTCCATCACGTCTGCTTGCGCTTAGGTAAATTCATCGTCTGCTTTGTCCGAATCTTTCAAACTCAGTGTCCGAAGGCCTTGAGAATTATATCCATGTATGTGTGTGGACGCATTTTTTTTTATTTGTTTATTCCTCGGGCGTTGCTTTAACTAAAGGGCATATTAAGTCGACATTCTCGGTGTTCATTAAGTCGATTTTTCCCCGAATCTTTCAGATTCAATATCCCTGGACTTTGGAAATATATCCATGTGTGTATAGACGCTTTTGGGGGGGGGGGGGGGTTGCTTTTTTTAGAGGGCAAATGAAGTAGTAGACATCCTCAGTAATCGGAAATTAAGACCCAGAGTTAGCCGTGGGCAGTCTACAGTCTCTCATTTCCTTCTCCGCCTCATCAATACCAGCAGTCCTCCAGGGACGGGCCTCCCCCGCCCTTGTTTTCTTGTAATTCAGACTGGTCTATTACACCAGTCCCCGGGTGGACTGAAGATTCACACACTTAGCAGTCGTTGACAGAACGCGGAAAAAGGACACTTTTCATGGCTGCTTCAGCAATACGACTTTCGTACCACATTCTATAGATATTGCCGGAGATACTCAGAATAAAGATCAGATTTTGTAGTGAGACCATTACTGCTCTCTGACAGCTGTTTTATCTGTAGCCAGGCTGTATAATATGTCTCTCTGCACTATTGGGAAACGGTTAGAAACGTGGAAGTTCGTCTAAAATTGTGTACAGTATTTTTTTTACACTCGGTCGTTGTTTTGTTGTAATTTTAGTCTAATAGGCATTTCTTCTCCTGGAGTTGAGTTACACACTGTAGCGAAGGTGGACAGAGAGCCCAAAAATAGTTTTTGGCCAGATTTGTTGTTGTTGTTCGTCCATAAGTTACGTGACCGACCAGTTGATGACCAAACCCGTTGTACCAATTGAAAAAGAAATGAGTTCTCTGAACCTTTAGTCAGCTACAGCTCGTAAGTTGGAATTGTGAGGGTAAAACGCACAATGGGGAATCTGCTCCTCGTCGGCCTTTAGCAAGCGCACGTCATCAGAGTGCAGGCGTGGGACGAAAGGATGATTGGGGTGGGATCTGGAGAGGGTCAGGAGGTTGGGGAGGGGGGGGAAGAGTGAACGAGGCCATTGCACTTACATAAGATCTATCACTCCCAGATTAGGTTCTTCAGACTGTGGGTTTGTGGGTGGGACCGATCCAGGGCCCAGACTGCTGTTACTTGATCGATAGACCCCAGGCAGGCAGATGCGCACTGTTATTCTCTTCCATTTTCTCTTTTTTTCGGGGCCACTTTGGAGACGCCTACTATATCTCGGATTCCCTTGTTTAGTGTCTCTGCATTTTCTTTTATGGAAACAAGATTATGCATCATTCTAGACGTAATGTATGGACAAACGGTATAGATTCATAAGTAGGAAAAAACGACAACGTGTCGAATGGATGTAGAGGTGTACGATGGAAACACCTGAAATATCAGATTTTCTTAGTTGGTGTCTGCAGAGTTTTTTTTTCCCATCATTTAGGATTTATTGTATGGGCTACATAGTAAACAAACGATGCGCGATTCATGTGGGGAAAAAATTACGATAACACATTAACGGAATAGAAATCTAGAAGAGACCATACGGAGAGCTGCAGTCAGTATCAATGTATGTTATGTCATTCTTGGAATCCAGATTGTGCTCCATTCCTGGTGTAATGCCTGGACTAGCGTAGTAAACCATAGCCGATTCTCGAGATGGGAAATGTACTAAAGGACTGAAGAAGAGACACTTCCAAATTCAAAGTTTCCTGTGAATGTATTTCTTGACAACAAGTCTGTGCATTAGTTCAGGTCTTTTTTTAGGGCCACTGTACTGTATATGATGATTCTGCGGGCCGAGTCGATTGTAATAATAGTCCGAGTATGAGATACCCAAGATGTTTCGGTAGCATCTCATCTCCGGTGTCTGTATTTTCCGTTAGCAGTTTTGCTGTCAGCGTGCATTATGTACGTACTACATTCCGCTGATTCTCGAGGGTGAAGGCGACAGTAACATGCTAAGAGGGTGCAAAAGACGCCAGGAAGCTTCCAGCATCACATTTTCTTGTTACTGTCTGCAGTTTCTTTCCTGGAAACAAGGTTAGGCATTCATTCCAGCCTAATGTCTGGACTAACTCAATAAACCAACAACAGCCCATTCTCGAGGACGAAAACGACGATAACACGATACAGGGATGTAGATGAGATCACGTGAACGCCTGCAATATAAAGTTTTCGGGCTTAGTGTCTGAAAATTCTTTCCCGGAAAACAAGATTATGCATCATTTCAGGCGTAATGCATAGTAATAGAGTGGTACAGTAAACCACGACAGCCGATGTTTGAGACGGCAAATACGATAAAGGGACATAGCAGAGATCTTGGAGACGCGTGCAGTATCAAGTTTTCCTGCTAATGTCTACAAAAACGTTTTTTTGGGGAACGTTATTGTAGGGATACTGTGTGGAATTATATAGTAACCCAGTAGTCGCATCCTCGTCGACGAAAACATCGGTGAAAGGGATCTGGCAGAGATTAAATGCGAACGTCTACAACATCAAGTATTGCTCATCTGCATGCAATATCCTACTCGGTAGTAATCGTTTGCTTCATTACAAACGTTAACTTACGAAAAACAGCCGTATTCACAATGGCAAGAACGATATCAAGGGGACAAGAATTTCTTCTTCAAGTAAATGCTAGTTGCGCCAGCACCGAAAGAGTCGTTCAGTATTGAAGGGTGAGGAGACATTCATTCATTGTTCTCTGTTTAGTCTTAGATGTGGTATTCAGCCAGCGCTTAATGCCAGGACCCAAAGTTATGTATCAGAGAGCCCAGTGTGATATTCTGGTAAAGATCCAGACATTAGAAAATAACTGACCTTCAGGGAGAGGAGATGTTTCTTGTTCCTTGCACACTGTAATCCAGTACCAAGTGATGCACTAAAACTGTAGACTATCTGCTGCGCTCTTGACTGAAAACTCAAATTCAAGAGCAACAATAAGTAAAGAATTTTCATGTTTTGGACAAAAATAGTACCTGACATTTATCTAGCGTATATTCCCACTATAGTGCAGGCTCTAAGCGCTTTACGGTCTATTACTATTCCGACACATTCAGATGGAGACACTTACGTATATTCTCAGGTTTCTGGGAAGCATGCAAGGCGGCTGCCTGTTAGACGCTCAAATCCTTATCTGTTTAACAACATCCTCTGAGTAGATTAAGATTATCCATTTAATCGGCGTAATGGTCATGTGGTGCTCTCACTCTTATACCTCGGAAAACGTAGCATGAAACAGAATCTTCAGGAGGGAGTCAATGCCTACTGGTGTGATTTTCCAAGTGTCGTTTCTAACAGGGCCATGGTGAATCCCGAACTGGCTTGTGTGCAGAATTTGTAGACCAAAGATGTATGTGATGGCCATGTGACGGCTTTGTTTTGATCACATTGTGAGCTTAATATCATGTCGTGAGCACTGATTGATGTACTGACTGTTGTATAACAACCCTTGTTGTACCCCTCCCTGTCATCTCCCCTTCCCCCCTTCCAGCATCGTACACACACTCAGCAGTTTCAACCCTTACGAGGAGGCGGTCAGGGAGCCAGTGGACAGCTATGATGACCTCAGCACAGCTATCACGGACCCTACCACCCAGTAAGTAATACAGGCCTTATGTACCTAAACACTATGACAATAGATAACACATGGAAGGGAGAGATGGGGAAAGTGTAAACGCTGCAGTTAAACACAATTAATCCCAGGAAGGAAAAACAACGAGACCTAGGCATCCTTACAGAGGTGCTAGATCAATGTCCAATTGACATAAACGCCCTGGCCAAAAACCTAGCGAGAAAGAAAGAGAAACATGGTAGAAATGATCCTGTAGTAAGGCACAACTTATCCTGTAGAGATAGAATTATTATGAGTTCTGAAAAAAATATTCATTATATGCAAGAATAGTTCACAATATTACCTGAAGCCAGAGAAGTGAATTGAACCGCACAAATAGCCTGAGTTAGCGTATTGTGGAATTTAGAATTGGGCCCAACGATAGGAATTACGTTAATTTTTTAATATTTTTTTTTTGTAGAATTTTCTTTTCTCCATAAATTTAAGCAGGAGCCTGAGTTTTCATGTCACGAGTTTGTGATAGAATTCGTTAAACTCGAAGGAAAAAAAAAAAAAAGAAACGAATTCATTAATTTGATCACTAGATTGCATTTTTAAAAAAGTTCCTGTTCGGCTTGAAACGTTTGGCATCATCTGTTGATCTCAAATATATGTGCTCTTATCCTTCTTTCGGGATTTTAAAGAAGTAGATAAAAGGGGCTATTTTTTTTTTGGGGGGGGGGGGTAGTTTATAGATTGTCATCAAACATTAAATCTCCTGCCAGTATCAAGACATTTCTTCATTTAGAAAGATATTTTCCTATATTCATCCTAATTCATGATTTATTTCTTCAGGAAGATATTTATTTATTTATTTATTTATTTATTTATTTATTTATCCACGTTCTTTCATGGTCTGTAAATTTACCTGTAGAACGTTTTCTCCTAAACACCAGGCTAGCCGTGAAAGATTTATCCCCTTAGGCAGATGAATTGCCAACCACTTTAGTCATGAAGGCAGTGAACAAAAACTCCTCTGAGTTTATTTCAGTTTGGAACCTCGGAGTCAGCTGTTTCGTTTTATGAGATCAGGCTGTCTCTGTGTTCAGATTTAAACAAACATTTGGCTCGGCTTCATATCGTTAAAGTAAAATTCTCATGTGCATCTGAGACAAGAAGAAAGAAGAAGACAGATGAAAAGAAGAAAATCCAATGTATGCATACGTTAATACGGCGATGTATTTAATTTCATCTCTTATATTCATAAGCTTCTTGCTAAATTTCATAATGTTTGATCGTTAAATTCTAGTATACACATAAATAAAAATTAAATGTCAGAATAACATGTCTCTAAGTGGGATGGCCACTGCTGTAATTAAATTTGTAGGCTTTTTTCTTCCTGTCTTTACCCTGTATATTTTCTCCTTTAAATTAGAAGGAAATTCTACATGTAGATAGCCTGAGTTGTCATCCTATACATATCCCTCTGTTATATAATATATGGATATATTCCTATACTGATGTGTCTACTGCACATGTAAATTTCATGAATGTTTCTCCGTTGATTTATTGTTGCACATGTTGGTTTTGATCACATTTTTGCTTGATTATTTCCTTGGTTTGAATGTTTGCCTGGTTTGGTGTTCATATATTAATTAATTCTGTGCACGTTTGATGTTTTCTTGTGATGCACGAACTGTTGTGGTGGTGATAGAGAATAACCTACCATAGATTGGAATGTTACTTCAACTTCAGGAGGAGTGCAAAATAACTTGTATTCTAAATGCTAATTTCACTCATGATACAGTTGGTTTTCCTGAAATGGTCATTTTAAACATGAGATGTATTATTATTACTATTATTATTATTAGTATTAGTGTTAGTATTAGTATTAGTATTAGTATTAGTATTATAAGTTCGAAACATCGCAGGTAAGTTTAGGCTCATGATAAGCCGAGCTCAGTGCGATTTCACTTGTATATTGTTTTTATTGATCTCGAAGAAATCAGACGCATTTTACTATACTTTTCATTCCCCACCTTCCACCCCACTTCCCCCCTCTCTTCTCCGCCCTCCTCTCTTCTCTCTCTCTCTCTCTCTCTTTGTGTCTCTCGTCCCGTCTCTCTTTCTCTGTTTGCCCTTATCCTATTCTCTTTGTCTCTTATCTGCTGGGGAGACCTCCAGTTTTATTCTCTCCAGTTCTCCTCTTTATCTATTTCTTGGTTTGTTTATTTTCATAATGAAATTTATATTAAATATATGAGGGAAACTCGGGGGAAAATTTGACCCGGAAAAGAAGAGAAATAAACAGAGAATTGAAAGAGAGATTTACGCGAATAGTTAGCTTCGTTTGCTGGGCATTTGCACATTTGGAAATAAATCCCAGATGATGTTTAACTCAATTCTAATGTAAGATCCTTAGAGGAGAGAAAAAAAATATAGAGAGAATAAAATTAAGGGGAAAAATTATATAAAATAGAATTAAGCAGAAGGCACGAGATCCGACGGCTTTCATTGGAACCGCATGTGATATCTTAGAAAGCATTTGCACGTCAGAATATCAGAGGTCTATCTTTATCATTCGTGGATGTATGTGTCTTGGGGGGATTTCTTGGCCTTAAGAGATCTCTCCTTCATAATATTATCATATCAAAGTGCCCTCATTTGGGTTAATGATTGCCTCATTTCTTGTCTGGCAAAGCTTCATAGATTAGTTTGCCAGGGCCGCGCAATCGGTATATAATATCAAATTGTGCGATGATGTTTCTCGTATGATTCATCATGCAGGCTTTCTCTGTTCTTCATCTCTCAAGTTTTAAAGTTTGTTGAAAAATGTTTGACAGTTCGGAACAGACAATGCGTTTCTGATATAAGTGAACGAATGTTTTTATATACATATAACCACAAGAAAGCTGTTTTGACAATGGAGTATCGGTAAAACCTCCGAACAGGTTCGGTATTCATACGGCGAACGCTTATATGATACTGTAGCAGTGTAAATATATACATAGACACCCCCAGCTTGTCTGTGTTATCAGAAACCATAAAGGTAATAGTGCGCTTATATTCTCGTAAGTTTGTTTATTGTGTCTTTCTTTTTTTTCTGTCTTTCTTTTCTTTTCTTTGTTTTCCTTCATTTTGTTTGTGAAATATGTTTGCATAGGCCATGAGATGAAACAGAAAGAGAATATTCAAGTTTCAGTTCTTCGCGGCAAGAAAGTTCAGTAAATGCAATTTGTAACAATTTATATTGACTTATTAACCTCATGGCACTTTTGGGTTAAACACACTGAGGCAGTTTCAGTGCGATCCGCAAGAGGACGTTGGAAGGTGCAGGTTGATATTCTGCGTTCGCGTAGACCAGGGGTTCCCAACTAGTGGGTCATAACCCCCTTGGAGGTGGCAAAGCCTTGGCAGGGAGGTCGCGTAGCCTTGCTAGAAGTGGATTGGGATAAAATTAAGTTCTTCAGAGAATTTGGATTCCTTTTGAGGAGCATTTTCAAACACACACAAGAAATGAAGAAGAGAGGATTCTCTTATCGAAGCACTATACTGCTGGATTTTATTACCATCGCACGAAAATGCAACAGAAATATGAACAAATTTTCGGCGTTCAACGCCCTCCTCAGGTTCTCGACTGAGGTTTACGGAGAAATGTTCGACCTATATTATAATAGGGATAGGAGTGGTTAGGAAATTGGGAGGAAATTGGTGGTGTGAGATGTCGTTGTTTGTGCGTGCAGTGGTCTGACGCCATAACCGCCGCGGTCGAATTCATGCAGACCGCCCAAATAGAAACATACGGCCTCACAACCAGCCACACAGAATGGCTACTAATTCTCATCACCAAGAACACATACCTCCAGTTCAATGGCCAAGTGTACCGGCAAGTGTCAGGGTTACCCATGGGAAGTAGCACCTCGGCAGCACTCACTATAATCTATCTGCACCGCATCGAGCAACAAGCTATCCGTCACCTCAACATAGGAACCTTCAAAGGATACGTCGACGACTGCTGCATTCTCAGCCTGAACAAAGAAGAGCCGAACTCATTCTTGAAAACATGAACAGCATCGACCAACACATCAATTCGAAATAGAACACCCCGACGCCACCAACTCGCTCAGCCTCCTTGACGTCACACTCACGATAGACAAGGACACCAAACAACACAAGTACAGTTTCTACAAGAAAAAAGCCAAGGAAGACCTATTCGTCAATTACACATCTGCACTGCCCACCAAAAGCAAGATTAACTACATCACCAACGAAGTAACAAGAATAGCAAGCAAATGCATAACCCAGAAGACGCTCGCACCAACATAAACAAATTCGCTCAAATACTCCGAAAAAATGACTATTCCGCCGATTTCATAAAAAAGCACTACCAAGCCGACAAAAAGAGAAGAAAGAAGAGAAAAAAAATAATAACAACTCAACGAAACCCACTGAACAAATATTCCACTTCGAACTCCCCTATATTGGCGACAACCTGGACTCCAAAATCAACAATTTCTTCAGACGAAATGACTTGAACGTCCGCATTTACTGACGACCCATCACACTGCGCAACCTACTGAAGAAAGGCGAAATCAAAGGCTGCAAGAAAAGAGACTGTCCTATCAACGACCCTAAGATCTATTACAAGAAGATGTGCGTGTACGTTGCCACCTGCAACAAATGTCAAGAACTATACATAGGCAGTACAATCAGACACTTACGGACCCGTACAGCTGAGCACAAGGCCAGCCACAACAGCTCCATCCACAGACCTGCCAATCGGACTTCACACACAAAATTCTCGCCACCGCCCGCGACATAGTCAAGCTTCGTTTCCTGGATGGAATAAATATAAAAAAACAAACAACCAAATTCAAAAGCTCAATTCAAAAGAAGAAACCAATGAACTTAATCCCTCACACCACCAATTTCCTCCCAATTTCCTAACCACTCCTAGCCCTATATTATATAGGTCGAAAATTTCTCCGTAAACCTCAGTCGAGAATCTGACGAGGGCAGTATTGTGCTTCCATAAGAGAATCCTCTCTTCTTCATTTCTTGTGTGTGTTTGAAAATGCTGCTCAAAAGGAATCTAAATTCTCTGAAGAATGATGATCATTGACAAGAACATTAACAACAATGATAGAATGGTGATCTATCATTTTTGTGACAAGAACATTAACAATGACAGAATAATGATCTGCTATTATTATGAAGAAAATAGTAACACTGAAACAGCAATAATCCAGCATTGACAGCTTTATGAGCTATCACTTCTGCAATCAGAATTGGAGTATTGACACAATATAAACGATCTATCATTTCAGTAAGAAGAATCGAGATGTGAATAGAATTCATGTTCTATCCTTTATGCATGGCAAAATTAGGGTTGAAACTTCCAGAAACTAGTCACTTGTGTGAAGCAAATACATGAAGCTGCTGCAACATAGCCTGGATTTGTGACAGATTTGCTGATCTCTCGTTTCTGTATGACCAAGAGCAGCACTGGTAGATAAAATGCTCGATCATTTTACAATGCAAAAAAGTCCAATGATATAGTTCGTATTTTGTCATTTCTGTGAGGTGAATTGCAGCCTCATCAGTGCTCTGTCATTTCAATGATTCCAATAGCAATAGCTATAGCTCTGAAGCTCTGCCATTTCTACGAGGCAAATAGCATGCAGTGCTCACAGATCCTGTGATCTGTCATTTTCAAAGAAGCATTTGGAGCATTTAGAGACTCAAGTGGAGATCTCTTAATTTGTTGAGATAAATAACAAGCAGTCCTCGTAGAGTCAGCGATTTGTCATTTCAGTGAGTCAAACAGGAGCGTACACGTAATCATTTGTTTGGTTTAATTTATTTCTGTGAGGCTAATAACAGCTTTAGTAGAATCAGTGTTCTGTTTCTCTTTCGATACAGGAAATAACAGCATTACAGGTTTGGAGATGTCCCATTTCTGTGAGGCAAATAGCAAAGCGGCACCTGTGGATTTGGTGATTTCTCACTGCGACGATGCAAATGGCAGTAATTATAGATCTAAAGATTTGCCAGTTTTATGAAGCAAATAGTAAGCAGCAATTGTAGATTCAGTGACTGGTCACTTCACTGATGCAAATAGGTCTGAGAATCTGCCAGTTCTTGGAGGCAAATAGCAAGCAGTGACTGGTAATGTCGTTGATGAAAATGGTATGAATTATAAGTCTGAGAGGCTGCCACTCCACAGCACTTGTAGAATCAGTGATTTGTCATGCTGATGTAAAAGGCATAAATTATAAGTCAAAGAAGCTGCCATTTCAGAGGGCAAACAGCAAGCAACACTTGTAGATCTGCAAATCTGTCATTTACAAGATGAAATAAGAGCATTCAGAAATTCTGGATCAGTTAAAAGGAAACAACGTGTAACAATCGCAGATTCAGTTTAGTAATGCAAATTGGAGCACTGATATATTCGGGCTTCCCTCATTTCTAGCTTTAGTAGAAACAATGTTTTATCGGTTCGATGATGCAAATGGCTCTTATAGGTTCGGAGATCTGCCATTTCTGTGATCAAATAGCTAGCAATATTTGCAGGTTTGGTGATTAATCATTGTCGTGATGTAAAATAGGAGCACTTCGATATTTGAAGATCTGTCGATTCTTTGAGGTGAACAGGAAGCACAAGTCTCAGGTTCAGTGATTTGTTATTGCAGGGATGCAACAAATAGCACGTGTTGATTTGGTTATGTGCTAATGGGAATAGCAACAGTGGCAACAGTAAATATTTTCCATTCACTTTCTATGAAACAGATAATTAGGTATATCTTGAGCCAGATGGTGAAGTTGACAGAATCTTAACGGGTCATTTTTGTGAGCTGAAATGAAGCACTAATAGATTCAGTATCTAAGGATTATTGACAGGTTGATATTTTCATTTTCTGTAGGATAGATAGTAAAATTGACAGACTTCTTACCTAATTATTACAGTGAGTTGTAGAAGTTCACTAATAGATCTGGTGTGCAGCCATTGTTGAGAAGTTTATACTAACGTCGATGAGATCGGTAATTGGTGAACACTATAGCTAGCAGAGGAGACACCAATTTTCTGTAAAGCAGAAGAAGCTGTACATGACGAAGCAGGTAACATTCACAAGATTTTCTGAAAAGTCATTTCTGTGTATATCAATGCTATACTGAAGGCAAGGCTTGAGTTGACTGATTATTCATTAATCATTTCTTTGAACTCTTGAGAAAGTTTTGATAGGTTCTGCTGCTGATTTTCTGCTGAAAGTTCATAGCTGTATTGATAGATGCGAGATGACACAGTCATATTCAGTGGTGTGCAGTATATCGTTGACAGACTCACTATCAGGGGTCAGAGCAAAGGGCAGACAGCACTGACTTTTTCCCCCATCACTGATCACTCAATTTTCTCCAATGAAGAGGATTGACGACAGATTCAGAGTCCATTTCACTGGGGCAAATTCAATAGCTGTGTGGACAGAGTCCATGCACAATTTCGTTAAATAGGTGAATAACAATGTTTCATCTGTTCAATGTGTAGTCATCGTCCATAGATAAATTTCATACCAGCACAGATAGTTTGGGTGAATCAATATTTGATATGATGTGGATAGTAACTTCAGTGAGGGATCATTCCACTTAAAAATATCACCATGAAGAAGCTGGCAATCGGTAATTGCAGAGTATGATAAATATAAATTCCATATTAGCAGAGACAAGTGTTCATGAATCATCATGGCTTAGTAGAAATAACATCGACTGGGTTGGTGTGGAAAGAAATCTCTGTGATGGGTTATTCTATATAAAAATATCCCCCTAAAGAAGAAATCAGCAATCTGTAATTCTGACGAAAGTGAGGTATTTCTGGAAATGGATTCTACACAATATATTCAATGATGAACGAGTGATCAGCGTTTCTCGTAGACATTACGGTCTTTCCCATATATCAAAGTCGGGCAGCTGTTGATGTCTCTTACAACATGTCGCAGCTCTAAGTACCACAGACAGCGGTGGTCTCAGCATGTCACTGGCAATCCATGAAATGGAAATTAAACAGAAAAATTTGACATAATTTATTTGAGAATTTTATTCTGGCGATAAAAAGTAGATTTAACTTTATCATTCATTATGATATGCAATGTTGTGTGAACTTCTAGAACTGGTATTGCTTGGACAGATAGAGGATTGAGACTGATTTCATCCATCTTTTATCTATATATTGTCGGTGTCGCAAGCAACCCACTCAAGTCAGTTTGAGTACTTTTTTCAACAGAGAAAGTGAAAACTGGCGTCAAATTATAAACAAGAATCTTTGCAGAATTTTTCCTGCATTTTTATTGGTCAATTTGACATGATGTTATAGTACATATTTTCAGCTCACCTTGAGGAAGGAAAAAAAAAAACTTGAAATTCCCAAATTTCCCATTTACACGGAATGCTTGCGACATCAGCTATATTCTCTATGCAGTTCTGTCTCTATATAACTATCTATCTGTCTGTTTACCTGTCTCCTTGCCTGCCAGTCCACCCATCTATACATACTAGAGGAAAATCCAAGGCCTTCGTGAGAGAGATCATTTTAATATAGTCAAACCGATACTGAACTGTAACTCAATGCGTATGGCAAGCGTGCGCACTGCATGTTGATATTTTGGATGATTAAACTGAATGTTACTCAAAGAAAATATGTTTGGTCTGTTGAACGCATCACTATACTGAATGTACAATTCGGATCAAACACTCTCGCGAGTTTATTATTTAATTAGTATTGCCTTTTTAGAATAAATAGCGCGCTGACACAAGATCATTATGCAACAATGTTGTATGCCAAATTTCATATGGATACATTCAGTATTTCTGGTTCCGTAAGCCTTCTATGAGTTTTATTGCAGATTTAAAGTACAGACAGGCAAATTCCACTAAATTCCTTGATTGCTGCCTTCACCTGTACACATCAGTCTTTGTTATTTCCATACTGGATACTGCGATATAAACTTAGAAATGCACTCATGTATGGTGAAGATGAGTCGAGACTTAACAAAAGGCAAGAAATTTGGGTTAGTTAAGTCTCACAATTTTGTTTTACAACGCATGTTAGATTAAAAAAGTTCACGTTTTTCATTCTAAAAATATTATATTCCTCTGTGGCCAACTTTAGATGATCACATTAAAGTTCACTTCTTCCTTTATTAAGCTTTGAGATTCGCTACAATGCTAAAAAAATACACTCAAAGTTGGCCTTAAACATTGCAGCCTTTGTCCTTTATAGGATCTGAGACAGTTGCTTGTAAAACCATGTAAAAATTCTACATGATGATATTATCATATATTATCAATAACTCATTGCAAACCTTTTATCAATCTAATAATACAATAAAAACAATGCAGTGTAAGATGGAAGCATTTTTGATGGCTAAATTGGGAATGTATCACAACGTCATGCTGCAGCTGCTAAGATCTTTTCTTATTGCTTCATTATATTTCTTGCAAACTCAACCAACAACTAGGCAGATATTTTTAGGATCAGACTTGGCCTATCTTCTTTTCAAGATGATGGCACCTGATAAGCATAGGTGGAATTGTGGGTTGTTGTGTTATTATCTGTAACAATTTGGATTAAGCCTGGAACTGGCTATTCCAGTTCAAATATTTCTGAAGATACACTCGTCATTTATAACTCACTTGAAAAAAATTTTGATTCTAACAATATTGGCACCAGAATGAAAGTTCTATCTTCATCTGCTCAGAGGTTGTGGCCCTTCAAAATGTCAGATTTTCCCTACAAATTCACTACCAGCTATGAAGCCAACTCTGGAGGAATATATCTCAGTAATTTACTACCAACCACTTGTCAAATTTCTCACACATATATACATAGATAACAGACCTAACTCTAAGATGATTATTAATCAGTCAAGAATGTCCCGAGAGCCATTTTGTACAAAATCAGCGGGGTGGGGAGAGGGGGGGGGGATTGGAGAGAAAGAGAGAGAGAATGAAATATGAACAACTTAAGAAATTCTTATAAAATCAATGGTTTAAAACAAACAATGTCGTTCATCATCTGAAAGGCTATTACAAGCTCTTTCATATCAAACCGTACAAAAGCTTTATCTAAACATACAATGTTGCTTATTCTGCGACAAAACTCCCAATCTCCTCAGAAAAAAAAAACAAACTCAATTATGTTCCTACCACATTTACAGCTTTTTAAATTTAATTTAGACGTAAAATTTACTTTTCACTGATTCTAAACCAAACAAAAAACAAAACAAAAAATGATATGAAATCTTTAATCATCGAGCCATTGTTGTAATGTCCATGAAGTTGAACATAATAATACTTCATCTGTGGTCAAACTGCCAATCAGGTAATGGCAAAACAAGTCGTCGGGTTCAGACCAGACAAATTCCACTTACGCTGTTAGTGTACATGACCCAGCAATGGATCTACATCAAGAAAGTTCATAACTTTATGTAACCGCAGGCTGTAATTGTAAATGAAAACTTAAAGGAGGGGCGTGTCCTGAAATACGATCTTGCTTTTAAAAAAAGATACAATTTTCGGTCTGGGTTTTCTCTTTTGAAGTCTTGCCTTTCTGAATATAAAAATGGCATTAAAAGTGGATATGTCCATTCCAACGTGTTTGACCTATGGTAATTCAACAGATGTCCTGACCTATAATCAACCAGAATTTGGCTTCATCTGGTTGCTTTATGCAGTAGTAGATCATCATTATTTGATTATGTATATATATAGGGAAGGGTACATAAAAGTTGATTATGACCTCTTCTGGCAACATCTTGAGCCCCAATGCCAGAAATGGACATTGGATGACCACCCTGAGGCAAAGAAAATTCATGATTAGTGTAAGCTTTCACCAGGCACTCTTAATAAAATAAACCTCCACATCTTGTAAATAGTAAAATTACCTTTATTTCAGCTGCTTCGGAGCATAGCTGTGGACTATATGCCATTTAGCTAAAGTCGCAGTGCAACATCAATTCGTTGTGTCAAGTTTTTGTTTTTGCCTCTGATGAAATGTCACGTTATTGTAAACCCACTGACATATGAATTAGAAGCCGATGTCTTCTTAAATCTGAGATTTAAACAAACAATCACAGAGTTTGGGATCGTTAGGACCGCTCTGGTCACCTCGTTTTCCGTAACCGACCGTAACCCGGGCGTGGCGTCATTCCTCCCGAGGGCATGTTAATGGGGCGGTTGAGAGGGCCTATTCAATATGTAAACAATGATGTTTTGGGTTTTCGGTCGCAGGATAGTCGGGCGTCTACCGGGGAAAAGGTGAGCTCCAACCATATCACAGAGAATATTAATAGTCTCTAAAGCAAAGTCCTGCATGCGACGCCCCAAATTATCATTCGTAGGGGCTCCTCGTTGCGCTGTGATATTTCTCACCAGATCACTTAAACTTCGAGGTTTATCGGCCCCAGTTTGGTCAAAGTTTCGCCATAATAGTATGCGTAGCTCAACAGACACTACTTCAAAAGGTAAAGGAAACTTTACCTAACAGAACAGTGAGATTCCATGCCCAAAACTGAAACCCTCTTCAAAAGAAGAGAAGAACAGAAATCAAGGGCCATATGGCCCACTCAAGTCCTCTCAAAGTGGTCCGAAACTACAATCAAAAGAAATGATGATTGTGAGAAGAGTATGCCAGTATGAATTATATGACCCTGAAAAAACCTGGCGCGCTGACACAAATAATAACCAAACAAGCCAATGTATCAGGGAATGAAAAATTGGTTGCAACGAAATTTATTATGATCGCTGCATGATTTCTCTTTCTCTGGCGCATGGCTTGCAGGTAGGACTAAAGTAGAGAATCTAGATATAGCTGTTAGTTCTAGATTTAGTGACAGAAGCGGTCAACAGTTGAGAGATATTTAGAGTCTACATCTAATTGAAATGGACCACTTCATCAGCACACCAAAACAAACCTCTAATAAAATTGGACGGAATGTTATGCCACAGCAGCGGCATGCTGAGTTTAAGGAGTGGACGCATATCTAGGGAAGCAAATTATTTTGCACTCCTTGTAATTTGGTATTGAATCACGAAAGAAAATCTGTGCTTGGTGCACTAAAAATACTGCAAAACATAGGGCCAATTTGAAACGCTCATTTGAAGAACCATCAATTTGAGCCACAGTAGTGTGACTGTCAAATACAAATTTTAGAGTCTATGTTTGACAACAAATATCTCCTCTTTTGTTTTTAATCGTGTGGTACACTGTTCTTGCAGGTTCATGTGGCTGGCTGAATAGACTTTACTAACCCACATGAGATTTGAAAGTTAAATTGTTTAACTTTTGCTTGTGTGTGGTGGTTTGGCAGGCTGAGGTACAGTAAAAAGTGTTCAGCTATATCAACTTTGTTCATCGTGACCTTTGATAAATGCAATGACATCGGTTTTTCACCCTATCCATTGACTTGTATTTGTCATATTTGTATTATTATTTGTAACAAGAAGAGAACCGACGGCCTTCGTGGGAGATTTTTTAAATATAGGTTTAGTTCTTTGTACATTTTATCCCTATAGGGGAATGGTTAATATAACCGATACTGCTCTGTTACTTTAAGTGTATGTCAAAGCGTGCACACCTCTATGTTAATATTGTGGTTGAATAAACTGAATGTTTCTCAAAGAAAACGTGTTTTCAGCGCGTCATACTATCGAACGTACAATTCGGATCAAGCACCCTCGCGAGTTTATTATTCAATTATTACCCCATTTGTAGAATAACGTCAAAGATAATAAGCTTTTTTTTTCGGGTTTATGACATAGAAACACAGATCCATATGCAACAATGTTGTGTGCCAAATTTCAGCAGTTTTCAAGTCCATAAGCCTATTGTGGGTTTTCTTGCAATTCTATAACATAGACTAGAAGAGAACCCATGCCCTTCGTAGGAGATTATTTAAATATAGATCAAACCTGCACTTAAAGTGTATGGTAAGCATGCGCACCTTGATGTTGATATTTTGGATGATTAAACTGAATGTTATTCAAAGAAAACGTTTTTGATGTTTTGAACGTACAATTGGCATCAGACACTCGTGAATCTACTATTCAATTGTTATAACCTTTTTAGAATATCGTCAAGCATAATAAACTTTTTTCGGCTTCAGTAAATAGAAACACAGGTCATTATGCAACAAAGTTGTGTGCTGAATTTCAGATGGATCCATTCAGCAGTTTTCGAGTCCATAAGCCTATTGTGGGTTTTCTTGCAATTTTATAATGTAGATTGTGGAGCGAGGATCCATGTTGGTAGTGCCTTTTTTTTCAAGTGTTTAGAGTTTAGACAGATTACCAGATCTAGAGCTAATCCTGTTACCTGTAATAATGCTTGCTAATGAGCTATACAAACTATCTGAACACTTAATAAAAATCTGTTGTAATTCGTGAGTTGTGAAGCGTCTGGCGAGACGATGGGAATGGATGTTTTCCAGGAGTGTCGCTTGAAACGTGTCCTTGCAAGAGCTTGTGATGCGAAAGCGAGGTTGATTGACTTCCTTCTATACGTTTGCGTTCACAATTAGTGTAAATGAGTGCATGAGAATTCCCAGTGACACTGATGCAATATCTGACACCAGAAGGCAGGGGTGAATCAACGTCGTTACAGGTGCATCTTTTGCAAAAACGGAATCAACAAAGCTACGAGATGTCAATGTGGATCTCGCCTCTCAACATGAATATTGTGAAACATACGACTTGCTGTCCCCGAAGATAACTCCGTGCTCTTTACATTCTTTAATGACCGTACACATTTATTGCTTTGATTATATTTTTACACCAAGGAGCTTATACTATTATACTGGAGAGTGGACTGACGACATCACGCGTGCCAAATGCGAGCCATGGCCATGAGGGCAAGAAACCTATTTAACGTTAAGACTTAACGCCCTTGTTGTTATGTTACCACATGCAAAGCTAAACGAAATTCACGTATAGCAATACTATATCTAATCCCATGGCCATGGTGCCTGTATTGGCACGCTACATACATTGTGTTTTGTTAAGGCGGCGTCATGAGTCCGCACTCCAGTTTAATAGTATTAGCTCCTTGTTTTACACCTAGATTTCATTACTGTGTTTGGCAAAAAAAAAAAAAAAAACACGAGAAATACAGGGTGGATGGGGAACTTAAAACAAAAACTCTTTATTGTGAATGACAATAAATTTAAAGTCTTTTAAACCGAGATGCCCTCGAAATGACAATGGTAGTGTTAATAATTAAATTTCTGGAGGGGGGATAAATCAATAAAGGGTAACATTATTTTGATACGAGAAGCGGATTAAAGGAGGCCCAGCTGCCCAAATTTCCACCCCAAATCCTAGGAATCGTTTTTCAAGGCCGAAGCCAGTGGCGTAAAATCAGATGCGGACGGAGAGGTTGCAAGTGATCCCCTTTAAAGAAGAGCAATGACCGTATCCTGGACCCCGCACATTGGAGTCCGTCATTACCTCCCAAAGTTCTGAGGGTGGCGGGTGGGGGGGGGTGGAGGGTACAGACTCAGAGAGTCCAGGTACCTGGGCCGGTGGAAGTGCAAAAACGGAATCAACAAAAGGCAAATGCAAGTCTAACATCAAAGTGCATAGGACGGATATCCCGACAAGACAAAGCCAGCAGCGGCAAGCCGAAAGGGATAGAACCCACGTTAAACCAGAAACCGAACCAGGACCTGCCAGAGGATCACCGTGGTCATATGGTCATGTGTCTGCTGCTCAACGAAAGCTCACGTCGTGAATCATGGATCTCGGTTCGAATATCGGATCCTACCATCGCAGGATGGGAAGGATTCGAATATTAGCATCTGCATTTTTTTCTTTACTCAAAGGTCCCCTGGCTGCATGGGTATCTATCTATCTATCTATCTATCTATCTATCTATCTATCTATCTATCTATCTATCTATCTATCTATCTATCTA
>JBCEWB010445629.1:0-19956 GCA_039654565.1 Peronia peronii | reverse complement strand
GATGTTTTCGCAAAAATAACACCGCAAACATGTTTTTGGCTACTAGAAGTTTATTATTTTACAACAAATAGTATAGGATGTCCGTGATGTTGCACTACCCCTTTAATGTACCATATTCATAAATCTGGTCCTACTGACCCCATCTTGATTCCTATATTTTCCCCTGAAATTCCTTCTGATTCTTTACAATGTCAAGAGATTTCTCTATTTCTGCTATATTATAAATACTAGGGGCTTCTGATAATTGTCACACTGGCTATCTCTGGCCCATTGGCAATGAAAGAGGCAATCAGTCAGCAAACATTTGGGGTGAGAAAAGCATTCTGAGTGGAATGCGTTATTTTTTAAAACAAAAGTTTGCTTTTTATTCTATGATACTGTTTTAAAATTTTGAAAAAATCCCCTTTTTCCTACACATGAAATACATATAACTGAGTCTAAACTTGAACTTGCGTTTCATGACAGCCTGCATGGAAAGCACAAATGAAATGAAAGATTTGATATAGGATATAGCAACTGGTTTAGCACTTTAGCAGAATAAACTACTTCCATAAAATGTTTTAGTTACCTTGTATGGGTAAAAAGTCTAAAAAAATTCAAGAAAAGGGTAGAATAAGGAATGTAAACATCAGCTGGCACGATCACCACATTTCATTACTTACGCTACACGATTTTTTCATGTGTCATGCAATAAGAGTTTATCCATGTATGCCTGCATTAGATTGATTGGCCTTCTTTGAAAGGAACCATGGAGAAATACAAGTGGACTATCTCTAACATGGCATTACTATTTTAAGAGCTAGCAAAATGAACATAGGGTAGTTGCTATTTATAGTTGAATTTCATTTGTGACTGCTAACACAAGTGAGTAGCATTGCTACTGCCTCTGTCTCATTTGCCTGGTCTTGCTTGCTGCCTTTCATTTCCCATAATAGATTTGTCTTGCAACTTTCTATATTTCTGTTGGAACTTTAGATATATATATTGATCACAGAGGCTTACGTAATGCTGTACAGGGCACAAGTGACACCGCAACTGACACAAAATATATCGATTTCATATGCAGAATGCATCAAAACCATACATGAGATAACAACAGTAAGTGGAAGAACTTAAAAAGGCATCCCGATATAATTGTGTTAATGTTTTGAGCAATATAATTTTGCACTGAATAAAACAGCAAGTACAAGATGATCATTAAAAGCACTTTCCTGGGGGCATTTTTTGGGGGATATCTTTTCCAGACAAAATGCTTAAAAAAAACTAGATCTACCGATTCAATGCTGTTTCCTTACTGTCTAGACATACCAATAAGGTATATTGGTTGAAAGTCTTATTACAATTGCTTTAATATTTTAAACCTCCAAAGACGAGCACTGGCAATAAGATGCATGTATGTACATGTATTTCATAAAATCTTCTACATTGATCCACTGACAACTATGCAAGAAAATGATCATTACAACACATGCTCACACATCTTAGTCTTGTATCGTCATTTCCTACCTTCAAGTGAGTATTTCCTGTTCCTCTGTTATTGAATACAACACTTCTATAACCCATCTCTGTAGCATCATGCACCAAATGGAGAATGTAGTTTTCTTTACTGCTCCCTGAAAATTAAGAAAAGTGGGTATCAATGGTACACAAAACCTTATATTTACATACGGGAAATGCATCACTATGCCCATGAAAAGTATAATCAATATGTTAAAACCCACTTAAAACAGACAATTAGAAAATGTACAGGAAATGTGTTGTGCATCCAAGTGAAATGGGTCCGATGTCAAATTTTTGACATGAGAAATAATTTCTGTCAACTGAATGAACGTATTTTACTGAAGTCAAAAAAAAATTTATCTTTCGCTCTTCTGTCCCAAGATATTCACTTCACAGTCAGCAAAATCCAATCTTCTCAATGAAGCACAGTTTGACATCTGACTCATTTCACCTGGTCAAGTAACAGATAGCAAAAAAAATCCCATATCCAACCAGGCGGCCACACCAAAAGAAAAGGCCTATATCTGCTACATGCAGGTTCTACAACATGTTGAATACATTGTAATATATATATATTACATACAGTATATATGGTTTTGTTAAGCTTTTCAACCTCCTGTCGTGGTGGTTATCTCAGCTGTACAAAAACGCACAAAATATGTTTGCGAGCGCAATGATAATTAATGTATATATAATGAGAGAGAGAGAGAGACAGAGACAGAGAGAACAAAAAGAGAGAGAGATTACATTACGGTAAGTGTGCACACACATACATACACACTTACACACACATACATAAACACATGTACATACACACAAACATTTTCATGTTGATCACCTCCTGGGCTTTAGAACTCTATGATTTGTGACAGGAAAAAAAAAAAAAAATGCTCCTAGAAATATATTTAGATATATACCGTGACTCAGAAAGGAAGTCAATTTTTCTTCTGTTTATCCCTCTTTTGGTAAGGAAAACCTGCAGAATTGTTAAATCAGTCATGGAGATAACCATCATTCATAAATTACACTAATTAATATCAACTCATTTGGCTATCTATTGTAACATTAAAAGTAAACCATTAGATTTAAATTTGGGTTTATGCAAGTATCTAGATCTAGTGCTTCGAAGCATTCACTTTTGTATGTTTTGCATCATGACGGTTCGGTTGCACAAGGTACATTTTGGACAAATTGAATTATTGATACAGTGTGAAAGAGTGATCTCTCAAACTATCCTTTGACACCAGTTTCATTGCTCAATGACGTTATTTAACAGAGTTATGAGCATCTAAAGCTATTGCATACGGTTGTCGAAAGAAATAAAAATTATGAGAAATTAGCTTTCTAAGTTATGCGTTATATCTCCTTAGCAATGGACCCTACAGTTTTAAAAGTGATTTCTACCTAGTTTTCAAGTTTAATTCCTTGTTTTGATATGTCTACATGATGCAGTGATGCTTAAAGAATAGGCTGGTGCAAAAATCCAAAATTTGACCATTTGATCCCCACTTGACCTTTCTGCTCCATTTGCGCGAAACCACCCGGTGTACCTTGTGGACCGAACCGTCATGATGTCACATATATGATCTATGATTTTTTTTTTTTTTAAATTTTAAAAAAAGAAAAAAGAACAGTTGCAGTCTTTACAAAAAAAATATGCTTTGGATAAAGATACTGATAGGTAACAATCGTGACAAATTTGATACAGCTTGTGTGCTTTAAGAGAGAAGATAGTTGAATTTTAGCAGCGTGATTTGACTTCAATCAGGCAGAGCAAATTAGTCCAATAAGATGTAAACATAGAGGCTGACCTATAACAGTCTATCAAGACAATGTGTGACGTCAGCAAGTTCTTAATCTATTTCTATTATAGGATTACCTCTTTGCCTATAACAAATCCACGTAACTTTAAATTATGAACGAGACAAATATAACGGCAGCTTTAGAACAACAGTTTCAAGTTTGTTCATCTCTTTTTTCACAATTTATCCACATAAGAAAACAATTAAGGAAACTGCGGTTATTTAGGTGTGAGCTCCCTTTTTTGTACCAAAAATCCATAAGAAATTTATTGGATTTTTTTATGCTAGCTTAACTTTGACAATGCATAACTTCTGTGTGATTGGCAGACATAAATTTTTTTTTTTGTCTTACTGAAGATTAACATGACGTCATACATTTTGAAAATCCATGATGAAATAAGGTGAGAACATTTATTTATATAACTCACATTCATAAAACAATATCCACTTCAGCAGTTCTCAAATGATCACATTCATATGACAAAATATCCTTAAGGGAGAGAAAAAATAATTGAACCACAACCATCACAATAAATCCAACATTTGAGACTTCATTGATGTAGAAAATAACTATTCATTTGCAATTTTATCTGAAACTGTTGTCTGCCCCTGATTCAGACAGGTAAGTGGCCAAAAATTCAGCTCTAACAAGATACATGTAATTGTGGGGTACAATATACAAGTCATGGCGGTCAGGCCGGAGGTGACTGCAGCGCAAAGAAAAAATTAAAGGGCCTAAATTCAAATTGACTTCATTACTGTCATACATGAGTATAAAATCGCCAGCAGTAACCCCATCACTATTGCTTTATAACAACAGAAGGTGAACCCTCTCAAGTACAAACTACAAAAGCTGAATAGATAAGCATCCATACTAGAATGACTGAATGTAAGATTTGCAACAAGGCAACTCAGAGACTCAAATTTATCTTTAACAATCTTCAGCTGAGAACTCTGAGCTAAGGGTAAAAATATCCATTAATGCTATGCTTATAATGTTAGAAAAGAGTGGGATGAAAAGGACAACTTTTTCCCATTTAGCTGTGGAAGAAAGTTGCAAAAGAAGGTAGGGCCAGGGGTCTTGAGAGATGGACTAGGGGTGAAGGGTACCCATATTCACCTCCCTAGCCTCATAAACCAGATCCTAACGTGGCCGGGCTATCCCTTCCCCAGTACTACTGAACAATAATAGGAACTGTGCCGGACAGCGATAAGAAAGAGGAACAGTCAGAGAGAAATGATGGGGTATTTTCCAGGTGAAAGAAATGCAGGCTATTTCTTTCATTTAGTGATAGAATTTGCCCAACACATCAGTATCTGACATAAAAAATGACAAGAATCTTAATCAACATTCACACAAGCAGTCCTTGCTATCACTTTCACTATTTGTGTCTTATTCAAATGAGCAAACATTCTTTCTAAACAATATCTATCCCAAAACCTATATCCAACGTCATGTCAAACTGATTACAATTATTACATTCAGTCTGTTGTCATAAATTTTGTTTTGTAATTGCATAAAATTAATGTTTTTCTTCCATTACACAGTTTCTCTCAGTGCCAATACTTGATATATCATACTGTCATCTTTTATTTTTGCTGCTTCAGAGCACAGTCATGGACTATCTGCCACAGTAAAGGTCAAGACACTCTTGGTTTTTACAGAGAAAGATATAGGCCCTCATGAACCTGGAAGTGGACTTTATGGGAGCCCTTATAATGATAGGGGATAGGGAGCAAAATTCGAGAAGACATATGAACATATAAAGCCAGGAAGAAGAAACAAAAGACACAGAAGTCATGGAGAGAGGGCTAAATTGTGAAAAAAGCCTGCTTGGAGGCTAAATGCTGAATTAAAAGAACTTTCTCTGCCAATTTTTCCTTAAAAAAAACTTTGAACGTGTTTTCCCCAAACCCGATTTTTATCACTATTTCGCTACTTATTTCTCTATTTTTGGACCACTTCTATCCAAATTTGGCATATATCATTTTCACAACATAACCAAAAAGATGTCTGTATGCACGGCCCATTCAGTTTGAAATCTTTGGAGAAAATTTCATTTTTTACAATGAAAAAATGGCTAAATTGAGATTTCCCTCCATGGTATTTTCAAAAATTTCTAGAACATTTTGTTTTGCATTTCTGAAGAGTTGAAAATGTGTAATGTTTTAGACAATATGCCAAACAACATGTTCACTAAGTTTCATTAAATTCCACTGATATTTGGCAGAGAAAATAAAAAGGTCAAAATCCAAGATAGCGATATTGCCATGGCAACCACTCAATAAAGTGGATTTTTTTTAACATCACATGTATCTTCTAATCTGATCATGGTGAATTAACTCAAGAACTATGAACCACATATTTATACAACAGGTAAAGCGAATCCCTGCATGCGACGCCCGTGTTTATTCGTGGAGGCTCCTCGTTGCGCTGTGATATTTCTCACTATGTCACTTAAACTTGGGGTTTATCGGCCTCAGTTTTGTCAAATTATCGTCATAATAAGTATGCGTAGTTCAATAGACACTCTTTCACAAGGTAAAGGAAACTTTATCAAATAGAACAGTGAGAAATTCCATGCCAAAAGATGAACTCCTCTCGAACGGAAGAGAAAAACAGAAATCAAAGGCCACATGGCCCACTAAAGTCCTCTCAAGTGGTCCGAAACTACCATCAAAAGAAACTGAAACTATATTATGATGCGAGAAAGTATCAAATAGATGTAGTCCCTTTGTTTATACCAGACTGAATAATAACGCAGACTCCCCTGACCAGTTGACCCACTCAACAAGTTTCACATTGACCAGTGATCAAGATATTGAGAGTACAAGACAGTGAGCTATAACTGCTATGAATGAAAGCTAAAATAGCCTATTTATCTATTAGTTTATATATCAGATAGCTCTCTTGTGCTCTCACTCTGTCTGTGATCCGAGAAAAATGCGGCTGCATCCCACATCATGCAGCCGCATTTTTGCCTATTTGCCGTATGATTGCCGCAGTTTTTGCCGTTTTGGCATTTTTTGCTATTTTGAAGCATTTTTTCGCATTTTTCAGCATGTTAATGAGGGAAGTGAACAGAAATTCTTTGTTGATTTTGAGATTTTTTTTAATTTGGCGGACTTTTCTTACCTGGCACAAAAACAAAATAAATAATGCTAGTGGTTTCTTTACTGCTGCAACTACAGTCGACCTCTAAATAGCCTCCAGCACTTAATAAAGTCAGAACGTAAATAATCACCTAGCAGACCTCTAGCTCTACAATAAAATCCATCAGAATATCTGAAAAACGCCGTTGTGTATCCCTCTTTTTTTTTTTGAGAAAAAAAAAATCTAAATACATGTACGGGTATTTTGCCGGGGTGAGGAGACTGAAGGTGACGAATATGATGATTCTGGGTCAGAAGCCTGAACCGGACTCGGAGACATCGAGATCAAGAAGTGACGATGATCAAGCCTGGCTTTGTGTCCTCAATAGATATAGATCTACATAATTTAGATCTGAATCTAGGCCTACTGCTATGGAGAGGGACTATAGAAGAAGGGGTAAGGGGAAAACACTGAGGAGAGGAGGGCTTCAAGCAAAGAAATTCAACTCTAGGCCTGCCTGACATAGCCAGTATGAAGATATGACCCTGAAAAAGCCTACTGGGCTGACGCAATGGCTACCCACCCAAGCAAAAATCAGCGTTGTTTTGGGGAATGAAAAACTGGTTGCAACGAAGAGGACCACTGAGTGATTTGCTCTTTCTTTGGCGCATAGCTTATTTGTCGGTGGACTAAGGTCCCACCTTAGAATCTAGATCTGTATCTAGTCGTTAGTTCTAGATTTAGTGATAGAAACAGTCAATACTTGAAAGATATTTAGAGCCTAGATCTAACTGAGGAGAAATAGACCAGTTCATCAACACACCAAAACAAACTTCTAAAAGTGGATTGAACGTCACACCACACCAGCAACCTGCTGCGTATAAGGAGTGCACGCACGTCTCGGGAGGCAAATTACCTGTTTTGCATTCCTTGCAATTTGGTATTCATTCATGAAAGAAAATCTGTTCTTGCTGCACATAAAGATACTGCAAAATATATGGCCAATTTGAAATGCTCACTTGATGATCCAGGAAAACATAATTTGAATCGATGTAATGTGAATGTTAAATACCATTTTGGTACCCTATGTTTGACAACCAAGATTTCCTTTTCTGTTTTTAATCATTATTAGTACACCCTTTTTGGAAACTTTTGCGACTGGATGAACAGACTTAGCCGCATGGGACTTAAAAAGTTAAATTGTTTAACTTTTGCATGGATCTGGTGGTTTGGCAGGTACAACAAAAAACTTTATTCATTGTGACCTTTGATAAATGCAGTGACATCGGGTTTTCGCCATGTCTTGTATTTGTCATGTTTATATTATAATTTTGGAGCGAGGATCTGGAGATTGTCCATGTTAGCAGTGCCATTTTTTTTTTAAAGTGTTTAGATTAATCACTAATCCTATGACCTGTAATTAGACCTAAGTTAATATATGCTCGCCAATGGGCTGTGCAGACAATTATCTGAAAACGATATAAAAATCTGTTGTAATTCGCAAGTTGCACTTTTTTGGCATTTTTTGCGGCATTTTGTGGCTTTGAAAATGGTATTTTTCTCAGATCACAGCTCTGTGCCATCATTAGATCACTTGTATATATTTCTTTGTAGTCACTGCTGCCCCGTCAACATCAGTCGGTCTGATCTGGTAAGAATACTTTAAGTCCACATGGTCACAGGGATGATAGCTTGCAGTTTACACTGAGATTCTACAACATAAACATAAATACACCCCTATGTGAAGTGGTTTAGTCCAAGCAGTTACATCAGGTTATGAGCAAATCTGTAATGGGAATGGTCTGCGGGACAAGGGGTGATAAAAGTGGTACCCATATGAAATTGACATGTCTTTGTGAATACGACCCCTTCTCCTACCACTGGCTCATTGCAATACATTATATGTGAAGAAAGGGTGGAGTTAGGGGAGGGATTAAAAAAACGGAAGTGGCTGGCCGGACTTATTGACAACACCTGTTGTTTTGGATTATAGAATTATAATGTTAATTTTTACCAAGAGCTCACAGTCGTCCGTGGCTGAATGGATATGTGACCAGACTGATATTCAGATGAGCCCGGGTTCAAACCTCAGCTATGCCATTTTTTTTTTTAAATAAAAAATTAATATGTGTATATTTGACATAGTTTTTGTGTTTATATATTACAATTTTGAGGGATTAATTGAAGGAGAGGCTTTTGCTAGATCTTGCGTATGTCATCTGCTGAGAGTGAAAGGTTCATCTCCAACTATAACGCGTTCACATCTGTAGTGTAGATCTGTATACTTTCTTGTAACGTGTGTGTGTTTGTGTCTTCTTGACAGAACATTTGTATTTTTCTGTCTTTTTTGTCTATTTTTTTTTTTTTTTTTTTTGAGGGTGTAGTTGAAGAAGATGTAGGCCTACTGTCATGTAGAATGGAGTGATCTGGATCTAGATCTGGACTTCATTCAGTGTTTCAAATACTAAGAAAAAAAAAGATCGCCAAGCTTGATGATAAAACTTAACCATCATGTACTGATTAGCATATTTTTAGCTAAAAGTGTTTAAAGCTGTGCACATGCCTCCCACCTCCTCCCAAAGGAACATGATGCAGACATAGAACTTCACGGCTACATGATAATGACAGAAACTGAATGTCCAGCTAGACTTCGAGACTATACGGGCTGAAGTCTGGCTAGTCATGGCCTTAAAGAAAGACATTGGTCAGCAAGGTGGTCAATCTGGGCCTGCAGTGTGCCACTCCAAAACCAAGGCGGAGTCTCTATAGTCAGAACAAACATCCTGAGGCTAAGTACTGGTGTCGAGATCCAGACTAACAAGCCTGGCAAGGCGCGCCGCAGGCGTTGTAGTTTTAGGGTATGTCTCCTTATGCACGACGCAACGTTGCGTCGCTCGAAAAAACTGGCGCTCCAAAATCAAAGAAATAAGATTTGTATGAGGCCATCTCCTTATGCACAGCGCAATGTTAAGCCTCAAAAAGACCGTCGCTTGAGATCGAGTCATGTAGCAATCGGTGAGCGATTCTCAAGCGACTGACTGGTGGTGTGTCTCATTTCAAGCCTAATCAGTCACCTCCTTATGAGCGACGATTCGTTTAGCTGCTCGAGACTGACACTCGAAGTCAATCGTCTGAGGTGTCTCCTTATGCGCGAGACAGTCACTAGCAGCTTGACGAAGTCAGGGGCTGAATTTCATGCGCATGCACCAAGACCATCTCCTTATGGGCGAGCGACTCATAGTCTCCCCGACTGAGGTGTTTGAGAGAAGTTATTTCAGAATCAAGATGGATAGTGCAAAGCTCTCTTCTGTGTACATGTTCCTGTCCAGTAATGTAGCTATACTGGCTGCTTACAAAAAAATGAAAACAGGAGATAATAGATATTGGGTACGTGAGATGTGTTGAAGATGACAAAACCATGGAGTTGTCTACCAACTAGTGAGGGAGTTTGAAGTTGATGATGTCAACTTCAAATATCTTTGAAAAAACAGATGGATCAGTTAATATATAGATCTAGCGTTCAACCTCTTTGTGGAAATGTTTTTAAACATACCATGTTGTACATGAAGAAATGATGATGATGGTGATGATGACAAGGGTGATGGCGCTGATGATGATTTGACCACTTTGAAACAGAGATTGTTCAATTTTACTTGTTCAAATAATGCACTACATTCTATTGATATTTTTTTTTAATTGAAAAACCTCCTCCAGATCAGTGAACAAAACATGTCTTTAAAATATTGTCATACAGGCCTACAGTGCTCAATATCCTTTTTTTTTTTCTTTGTTACCCTGGCGAAGAGTGAGAGAGAGAAAAAAAATCTAATCTAATCAACAGGAAGAAGGAAATAGGCAAACAGACAGACAGACAGAAAAGCTGTGAGCAAGGAGCAACTGGGACTTCCTTCGCTTAACATGCTATGGGCTTTATTCACCCTGTGAATAAAGCTACTACCCTGTACTTCATCATGTATACCATGTAGTAAGATACACCTTGTTGTAGCTACACAACTCATAAGGAGCTACAGCAACTTCATGAATACATGACAACATTTGAAACATCAGGACTGAATAATGATAAATCATACCTGTCAGACCTGGTAACAGCAGGATAGTTGGTCTTATATTGGGTAAATATATGCTGGTGTCATGTTCCTCCCAATCTAATTTGATCTCTCCACCATCTGGCGCCTTCAAGTACTCACTGTGAAGGATGAATGTAAATGATCACAGCAAGTCTATGTTTAGGTGACATCTCATAATCAGAAGCTCAAGATTTAAAATGCTGGTGCACAAAGCTTGCCAATTCTGATGTAATGAAATCTAATTTTTATTTCCCTGTGAAAGTCAGTATTATTTTACATCTATTTGTGTTATATTAAAAAACTGACGAAAGTTCTCCAGTCATTAATTAAACTTACAGCAAAGACTCTTTAAAGATAAAAAAAAATTAAGAGACTTTGTGAATATCCTTCAGAGTATAGTATCATCCTTTATCTATTATAAAAGTTGTTTTTTTTATATTACAAGAGCAGCAAATAAAACAATCATCAGCTCTCTATGCTTGACAACAAACTCTCTATGCTTGACAACAAAAGATGAAGATGTACTGCCAACTATGCCCCTTTACAAAACATAGATGTAACTATGCAAAAGATCATGTTCTTAAGTAAATGTCCTTATTTCTTTTTTTCCAATATGACCTTGACAGGCTGAAGCTGACTTATAAAAGTATTCAGTACTACCTGTGTTTTTATACGTGTAGCTACAGACTGCAGAATTTTTTAATATCTTTCTATGTATGAACAAGGAAAAACGTGTAGTATCATCTTCAAAATTAGCAACATATGGATACTCACTATAGAATAAGCTTAAACAAAATGAGTGTTCTTCTTAACAGTTATTCAAAAAATGGGGTTGAATACATTTCTGCGTGTGTATGTGTGTTCAAAACTGTATTTTTTACAATATTAATGTCTATCTTGGGACAGCCCAACATTACCCTGTGGGTCAAAAGTGTAAGGCATGCACTCACATTATAATTATGATGCTGGTATTTTGGATGATTCACTTGATCATGACTCAACACAAATCTGTTTTTTGTTTATCCTGAAATTATGAAGTATAACTAGACCGCTAGACAGATTTTAAGTCAAGCAGGGTTTAAACCGCTGCACATAAAGTTTTTCGTTTTGTCCATTCAAAAACTTAGATGACCAATATCCATTACTAACACTACTAATCTGGAGTATCATGTCAATTCATGAGATTTAAAGACAAAAATAATTACAATTTCACTTTAATAAAATACTACATATAGACATTATAAACATTTTGATGACATCACTGATAGCCATAGGCTGGAGATATTTCTAGGAAGTGAAGATTCATTTTCAACATCATTTGCTTTGACTTAAATAGATCTACACTTAATAAATTCTAAAGCCGAAACAAATAGCAAAACGTAAAAACTGAAAAAATACCTGTAAAAATTGACTGCAGGGCTAGACTGCACCATTGCACGGAGGATTGTCTGTGCTCGTGCTTCAAAACACCACCATGTAGGCCAAAATCGTTCTTTTGAAATAGGACAATGCTCTTTGAGAAACTTTTTGAATTTCTGATCTCCGCAAGCTATTACAGGTCTCTTGGGAAAAACAATTTAAAAAATGAAATAAACATAATATTTTTTTTATTTTCATAGAGAGCATTTTGTTTTTTGAATGTGGGTGACTGCATCTAAATCACAAAAATGAAAACAAATCATGGTGTAGACAGTAAACAGATCTAAAGCATGATGTGAGTGATTCATCAACCTTGTTTCTGCTCTGGTTTAATTGACTGAAAACAGATCTTGCTGTATTGTTTGTTTAAATATGGTAGGCTACATGAATATTAGATCACTATGCATTTTTATTGGTTTTGTTGCTTGAGGAACAGGATCAAACACTGATTATTTTTATTCTGATGAACTGAAAATATATCACTCAAGTGGACTCTGGTGTACATGATGATAAATACTGTTTGAATAGTGCCACCTTAAAAGTTTAAAACACTTTTTTTTTTTCAATATGAACCATTAGTTTACTTCTGCAAAGGACAAAAGCTCTATTATATGTATTATGTTATTCCCTTTCACTAATTGCACCCATTTTTGCATTTCCCAACATGTATAACTTTCTAGCATAGTGCATCCTCAAATAGCTGGATTGAATTACAGAAGTAGAATCCTTTAATAGTGAAGTTTATTGTCTTTGGCTATTGTTGTCGTTTCATGTAGGCCTACATTTTCCCATGTTTATCAATATTCAGTAATGGTGATGGCAGTGAAGGAAAATGAAAAATGTCTGATATAAATAAAGAAAAAATGTCTAGAAAAACAGTTGCAAAATTGATGACTATCTGTCAGGTACATTATGGGCTTTTTTTTTTTGGCCTCAAAGGCTGTTAATTTTTCATATGCATTCCCTTTATCATTCCATTTTACCATCCTCTGTGGCTAATGCCAACCTGAAATTTGGTTATTTTGTTTTCCGTCTCTTTACTTCACTGAACAATAATTTTCAATCACTTTAAAGCTCAATAATATTAACAGCTAGACAATTTTCCTCGTCTCAAGCCTAAAAACTAATGTACATGTACATGTATTTCTCATCTCCCAGCCTGACAATATTTCTCACCTCACAGATGTACAATATTTCATTATCTCACAATAAATAAATAATATCTCATAGCCTCCGACTACACAAGAGCAATATTTGTCATCTTTTGCATCAATGTATGTGGACAATACATCCATTTCATCACTTCATAAAACCAAAAAGCATTTCATCACTTGACCTTTTCATCTCTCACTCTACTGCTGCCAATTTCACAGTGGAGTCTAGCAAAATCAGAACACTAACTTCCTCCAAAAGACTGGAGAAAAATCCACTGACCTTCCGGAAATCAGCAAATCATATGATCAGGAGACCATTCTTGGCTATTGCCTTCCCATTTCTTCTTATGTCTTCTCATCTACAGCTGTTGCAAAGGTTGACAAGTGGATCACTTGATCGCACCACCTCTTTTTTTTTTTTTCTTCACTAGGTGAGGAGATTTTCATGCGATCCTGTAGCTGATTGCATCTTTCTGTGGACTTCTTCATTTGTTATGTATGCATAATCTCTGTAATTTGTGCGAAGAATTTTTCTGTAGCATCTTATTTCTGTTGCAAGGATCCATCTTTGGAAATCTGCATTGAGTGTCCAGATTGAACAGGTACACAGGAATACTTGCATGGAAAGTTAATACATAAGGGATTGACCTTTGGCGGAAGGCCCAGTATTCTTTGTTTTTCCATATAGGTTGGAATCTTGTTAGTACAATTGCTGTTCATGCCATCCTTGCTACAGTCTCTGGTTTTGAACCTTCTTCTGATCTAATAAACAAGATATCTGAAGATCTGTTGTCCCACTGACTGTACTTTCAGAGGTAATGCTTTGTGTTTTGTTTATCATCAACTTGGCTTTCTCCATACTGAATATCAAGCAAAATGTCTATGCAGTTCTGTCCAGGTGTTGTAACGGCCTAGCCAGGTCATCTTCCAGTTCTGCAAAGCCATCAATATTGTCTGCAAGTCATAGTTTCTGACTGTTCTATATTGTGACTGTATGGACAAAATGACTGTGCAATCTTCCAAGACATCTACCAGGAACATGTTGAAGAGGATTGGGGAGGCATTTCTGACATGCTTCTACAGTTGTGCGGAACAGTCTCCTTCACTAGCACTCAATAGTACTGTGCTTGAGGTCTTATTGTAGAGCTGTTTGATCAATTGGACAAGGTTAACCTCAATGTTATATTTTCTCAAGGTGGACCACAGCATGCCATACCCTGTCAAAAGCTCTCTTGAAATTTACAAGCAACTCGAGATATTTTTTACAAATTATCCTCAAGCTAAGGCCTGTTCAGTGATACTCCTTCCTGCCCTAAACCAACTTGTTCTTCAGCAATAATATTTTCTGCTTCTAGTTTCAGTCTGTTCAGTAATATCTTCAAAATGATACTTTGCTTGGGTAAACTTGATGGTCTAATAATTGTTGCAAATGCTTCAGGTTGCTTGGAGAAAGATGGCAATCAATGATTATGTACATGGAGTTGGTCATTGCCCTGTACTCCAGACTTTGTTTTGTTGCAGATGGTGGTCAGAACATCTATAATTTCTCCTCCTGCCTGGACTAATTCTGTGGATATGTTGTCATTCCTTGCTAACTTTCCTTCTTTCATGGTTTTGACAGGATTCTCCCCAAAGAATGGGATATGCCTCATCTTCAGATCTTGTTTGTGAGCATCTGCTGGCTAGATAGTTCAGAGCATATTCAGTCCATCTAGTCAGTATCTCTCTCTCTCTTTGTGTGAGTCATTATCCTGCTTTATCCTAAACACTTGGTTGTTTTCTTTGCTTCTGAGAGGTGAGGTTTTCACCACTTAATAGGCATTTTTTATGTCATTTTTCCTCAGTCTCTAATTATGAGCACTGCTGTGATTTTTTTGTAGCATACTGTGTATTTTGAATGTTATCATGACCACATCATGGCCACTATTGATGTCAGCACCAGGGAAAGTGCAGATATTGGCTGTCTTAACTCCCCTTCTAAAGCATCTAGAGGCCATAATTTAGTTGATCTGATTGTTGTATTTGTTGCTAGGGGTGAGCTAAGCTCATCACCATTTTCATCACCTCACAACTGAATAAAATCTCATCATGTCATAGTTGGGCTATTATCCTCTAGTTGGACAATATTTCACCACTCCATAGTTGGACAATACCTATAATTCACAATTTCATAGCTCAGTGATTTTTGAACCTGCATAGGTTTGGAGTTAACTTCTACTGCTCTGAATTGCTTTGTCATAAGTGTATTGGCATATCATCTTTCAACAGCTTCTTTAACATTTTTAGAAACCCTTTTTTTCCTCATTTAAGTGACAGCTTTGAAATTTGGGCTTGTTTTTTTTCCTTTAGGTACTGTGCTAAAATGTTATTGATCCAACTGACATTTATGTTTTTAACTGATTTGACTCTTGGCTGATTTGAAAATGTGGCAAAATCTAAAATTTCTGTTGAGATTTTTCTAGTGTAGGACAACTTATCTGTTCTTGCATTATTTCCTATTTCTTGGAGTCTCGGTCCTTAAGCCCTAGTTCAGGTCAAATCTACTAAATATACTGGCTTAAAATTCAATCACACTTACAGTGGAAATAAATGGTTTGTGAATTCATGCAAGCATTTGGTCCAAAATGCATGTTTAGTAAAATGACATAGACATTCAAAATATACACACTGCTGTGCACAATTAATGCTAGTGTTTATATATGCAAAATTTACATGCACTCCTTCTAAACGAGGTTTCCATTTTTCTTAAGATTTCTTTGACAATATTTGCTGTTAAAACACACACACATTCATTTCTATTTGTGTGGATGTGTATTAACTTGTTCAAACAAGTCTTCATTCGCTCCATTATATCTTTAAAAAACACTTGCTGTGTGAAAACTTTGACAACTTAAATTCATATTTTTTTGAGATGTCAGTTTCATACACTGCAAGGCCCAATCGGTTCTAGATCTGTTTAGTTCAGCGAGACTTGGTAAAGTCAGAATCTGGTTAAAAATAGTATCAAATATTTTTTCACACAAGGTTCACAACAGATTTTCAACTACAGTATCTGAATAAGATGTGCTGATATCTTTTTGTCTTTTCTAGGTCTGCTCTACTCACCTTTGCAACATATAGGAGGTAGTAAAATGCATAAAGCCCACCAAAACAGATTGATACTGCCAATGATGAGTGTTCTACAATGTTCCTAATGGCAAGCATTATGTACTCCATTACAAAAGATGATTTTCAATGTCTCTGTTTCCTTTTCAGTGAATATCTTTCTTGATGTATCATCTATACCATGACTGGGGCCTTTTCCTATACCCAATCTGCAGATAAAAAGGCAAACTACTATAATTATGTGAATATATCACTAGATACCGTGCACAAGAAACAAATTAATACAATGTAAATAGGAGACATATAATTCTGCCAAATAGCCATAATGCAAACTGCTGTTATAAACAAAATCTGCCCGTCCTTAACTACAGATATATGTTTCCATTTAAAATGCCAGGATAAGATAGTACCTCCAATGGGACGCTCTCTTATTGTCTTCACAACAGTTTATATGCAATTAGAGTCTTAGCTCTCATATTTGAGTCCTCATAAGATTCAGTTAAAATAATAGTTTTGCCAAGAAGTGCTAAGGGGCTCCAATTTCCCTACAATTTTGAAAATGGCTTTGACAAGACCTGGTAACAAGTCTCTACTACAGATATATATGATTTTGGACTAGCTGAGAGATGTATACAAAAATAACTGCGGATGAATGGATAATTAGGATACATTGAAATCCAATGATAAGACAGACAATTCCACAAATGTTGGGTATATATGATATACCATGAACAAAAAGAAATATTCTGGTGTTCTGCTTGACCCCTGCAGCAGGAGACAAACTCCTAAGTTGCTCCAAATCAGTGGTCAAGATTTCTTTGCTGTGACAGCCCCCATAAAGTTCAATCCTCTTGCAGAAATGTGTGTGGAATTCAGCAATTGAATACCACATTTAGGGCAGCAGTGCTCACTTTAGCAAATGCCTAATAATAGGTGACCTAACAATGACTGTCTTTCCACCTTAGCCAACTCCTCACATGGGCAGCACTCTTGTTCATAATTAAATTTCTCATAGTACTAGTAGTCACTGGTATCTGGAATATATGACCAAAAATACTGATGACGCACAATATCTACATTGTGGTACTCAAAGAGAATCAATTTGCAAGGGACTCAAGCAAGGAATATAAGCAGGGAATATACATGTGCTCTCTTTGGAAAGCTAACTGCTGCATCAAAGTGAACACACTGAAATGTTCCCAGGCAGACTCAAAATCTTCCCACTGACATCATGAAAATTCATGAACATTCATTTTCACATCAACAAATCAACAATTTGTGTCAGTCACAATGTGAGCACAATAAAAAATAAGTGAGCAGTTTCCTGCTGATCTGAACACACTGCTGCGTGTCACGCTTTCCAAAGACATAAACAATCAATTCATGATATTGCAACAATTACTGAGCAAGTGAACAACTATGTCACAATTAGTGCCTATGGCCCTTCATCATATCCAATCCAGATGATTTGAAGAACAAATTCTACAACAAACTTGACTCTTAACTCAACTCCATCTGTCTGCAGGTGACAAGCTAATACCTGAATGGCAGATTTCACAGCTAATGGTGAGGAGTTTCAAAGAAAAGACAGATTTCTGAAAATGATGAGTAAGTAATGGCTCCTACTGGGGAAAGTGCCGAGTATAATCTTCGGGACAATTTGCATTTGAATATTGATAGAGTATCAAGAAAATGATAGCTATATTGCATTCAGATAGTGCCAATGTTATTCAGGATAAAACTGAATGTCAAGGCACAATGGTTATCAAAGTAAATAAATAAAGTCATTATCATATATATATGAATGAGATTGCAAGAAGTCACATGTTAAAAATTTCTCAAACGAACAGTAGTGCCACCCAACTGTCCATGTTGTTCAACCATCATACCATGCTCTCTTGACATCCAGCTGCCATCAGCCACACTATCTATCATGCAGGATTACAACTGTTAATTAGTTTACATCCCACCACAGGCAAATATCAGCAATCTGATAGACTTCACAATACAAGGACATTGTGCATAACCAGGTGAGTATCTCTCTGGCTGGAGCAATACCAAAAGACAGATATGCCTTTAAAACGACTGTATGCTCAGCGAAAATTTGTACCAACCTTTCACCAGAATGTAACCTGTGATTATGGATGGACATTGGACAAGGTAACATCTGTGAGGCACTCATGATACAAGGCCAAGCATTTATCATCTCCAAGAGATTCAGACCACACAATGACCCATCTCATGCCTGCCCACAGACCCAAGATCAAAACTATCCAGTCTGCCAAAAAAACTGTGTGCATCTAGAATGAAAGTGTGAGTGAAAATCTGCAAGGCTTCTTTGAGTGCACCAGCTGGTCGATATTCTTAGTTGCATGTGCTGAAATTGAAGAGCTGAATAAGACAATATAAGTGGATAGTTTTAATAAAATCTGATATATGAGAAAAAGGAAACATTTTTTTTTTTCAAATAGCAAACCTTGGGTCAACAAACTGAACTTTACTAAATGAGAAAAAGAGAATCTTCTTCAGTCATGACCTGGAAAAGTAATTATTGTCTGCCACCTGATTTCTGGATATTTTGTTGACCATCCTAGTCCTACAATCTAGCATGTGGTGATTTCATGTTAAAATACATGTATGATTCACAATACATCATTCAAGCATCAACGTGCGCCATCGTGATATTCAGAACGAGTTAATTATTAGATTAAATTAATTAATCACATACTTCATGTGAAGCTAAATTAATTTCTTATGATGACACTTTTACTTCAAAGTGGAAGTTTTATCTTGAAAGTGGGTGATGAAAAATAGCAGGCAAATAGATCGAACTGCTTCCTCCTATTATATTTCAATTAAATACATATATCGGCTGATATTGTGCAAATGTGATAAAAAATAGAAAATACAGAACGACCTACATCTAGATTAATAGATCTATAATAATATCCTACGAACTGGCGTACCTCACACTATAGTCTAGCCTAGATGTTTTCTTTCAAAGGCTGCATTAACATCAAATCTTGGCTAAAAGTTGGAGAGATTGTCTTTTGATCCTAACAACATAAACTAATTCTCAGTATTCTGGTACACAATCTTATTAATTCATAACAACTAATACTCAATTATTGCTTGTTTAGATCTAGATCTAGGCCTACTTACCGTGCGATCTGGTAGATCTCGCTAGATCCAGCCAGAAATGTGAACTTTAGTTAGACCTAGATCTAGAGATCTTGATCTCTGCTGACTAGGTGACAGTCATCTTTAGTTGGTCTAAAGTCCAGGTAGAGGATCTTGCCTCACGGGTAAATTCATAATGTAGGCGAAGGTTTTATCAAAATAGATCTAGACTAGATCTAGATCTAGATCTTTCTAGATTTAAATCTCGATCTTGTTCTGCTATCTTTAGTTCATGTACAGACCTCGGATAACTCTCTGAAAGATAACATTTGGCCTATGCTGATAATGAGCCCACAGGTGGGATACACACATAAGGTCGGGTCTGGAGTTGGGTCATACTATATTAATTAAAAGCCTGCGAGTCTCGGTTTCGCCATTGGCCGCCATGGACCCAATTAAAGGAAGCTCGCGCAGCTCAACTTTAGAAAGGGGACGCAGTGGCTTTGTGGTTTGGCGTCTGTTCACGAAGAAAACGGGCCGGGATCGATTCGCGGGTCCTGCATCGGGGGATGGAAGGACACGAAGATCGAAAACCCACATTTTTTCATTGACTCAACGGTCCCCTGGCTTCCTGTGGGTAGGGAAGCCCGACGTCTAGCCTTCTCGGATAAGGG
>JBCEWB010445299.1:0-10695 GCA_039654565.1 Peronia peronii | reverse complement strand
CAAAGAGCCACTGTACCTTAAATTATCTGGTTCGCAAAGCATGTCACTATGTTAAATGACTGCAGCTAGCATAAGAGTTTCGAAAAATTAAGCTCATAGCAGAAAAAAAACAACAACAAAAAGCGCGCACAAATTTATAAATATGACATGCATGCATACTTAGTGCGCTTAATGAACAAATACATGAGTGATATATAATGAAATCTCATTCTGAAACCTGATCCCATTAATATACTCAAGTCTACCAAAAACCAATAGCCTCAAATTATAAGATCATCCACACAACTAAAAATTTGTCACAAAAGAAAAATATTTGAAGTCCTCAATACACACATAAAAAAAAATTAATTTTTTTCAAAATCTGAATTCCCCATTCGATGCATTTTTCATGGACGTTCCATGGCACAATGCAAGATCTCATTCTCACATTTGTTTATCGTACATCTGTGAGGAAAGCACAAGCATCAAACAGCAGAGGTGTTTCCCAGTCTGAAACAGCTTCACAGACTATAACAAAGATCTCAGTTTCATGATTTTAAACCTATACTGAAAACTGAATCTAAATTTTCCGGAAACAGTCATTCCTCTTAACATCATTGATGTAATATTCCAAATAATTATTTACCACCCACTGTCGGTGACTTTCACATAAAAGTAAATCAAATTAATGCATCCTAGTAACATTAAATTGTGACAGGGATGGGGGAGAATACATCGTCCACAGGGATGTCAATCTGTCTACATGAAAAAGTAGGAAAAATTCCCACCATACTCTTTAGCAACAGTGCATTAATGGTAAACGATACCGGATTTAGGGCCAACAGAGTAATTACCGACAGCAAAAAAATCTATTTTCCTACTAAAGTAAGAAATTTGACATCCTTGATAAAATTATTTTTTTTCTGTATTCTCTGATTCAATACTCCAGAAATTACCAAATATCAGACTGACACGACAGCACTAGCCTATCATTTTTCTTCCTCAACAAGCAGGTATACCGAGTTTCACTCCGAAGTTTCACATAGAGGAATTTATACATTGTAACATTTCATTTTGTCCATCCAGTCATATGAAAGACATACAAAACTTGCACAAACTTATATACAAACACCTTAGTCATGCTGTCACCATACAGACTTTCCAACAGCAGGATCAAACAGTAAAGAACAGGAATGCCTTGCTCTGGTCGCAGAGAAGTGTCGCATGACAAATGTCGTATCCATCACAAAAGATCATTCCCAGTTCTCCCAGTCGTCATCCTGCCAGGCAAACAGAAAATAAAAAATGATTCCATATCTGACACATTCACAGACAAGATACTAGAAACTGATGGGGCAATAGCAGAACACAAGATTTCGGGAAAAACTCAATGCGGAAGTAAATCAGATGTTTTCCTGTGTCATTAAATCATTAACACTACTCATCACTACTACTATTATCTGCAGTTTTAGCCATAAATTTCCTACCACCCATAACAAGGTCAAATTAAGATATGAGGCAAACTTACAGGTGGGGCCAAGGCCAAGGACATGAGAGATGGAATTTCCCAGGATATTGGTGAACTTATTGTGATAATTTCTGGCACATGAAAATACCAATGGCTCTTAATAAAAAAAAGAGTTTGTGTGTTTACCAATATTTGCAAATCTCATGTAGGGGAAAGAGAAATGTCTATTTAGTGCTATGTTTTTTTCTTTCTTTTTTTTTGTTTATGCTCTGTCCCCTGTCATATTTACAAGCTAAACAATCTGCTTCTTGTTCTTTCCTTGTCTCATAAACAGAACTAAAACACAAATACAAAACGTATGGCTGAAGACTAATACCAAAACATATAGGACTGGAGGGTCAGTGCGTCACGTCAGGTCTTCGCGTCACCTATGTCCACATCATGTGAGACTGTACCAATTTGCACCAAAACTGGCATATTTCTTCTGACCACAGAGGCATTGAAATCTGCCAATTTTGGTTCACATTGGTACAGTATGACATGATGCGGACATAGGTGGCGCGAAGACCCGACGTGACGCATTGACCCTTCAGTTATATAGTTGATTTAATTTTTTTTTAAAATTCAAGTTTCCTCAGAGCTTGATCTGATCAGTTAATACCTCCAATATTTCTTCACATCTTGATACTTAACTTTAAAAAACAACTATCACTTTCTCTCTTTGAACTATTAAAATCCAAACAAATTTATGGAGCGATCTATCTTCTCAGAGTGCATCAATTTCTTTTGCGTTAATTCTTCTATAAGATTAAAATTGCATGAAATCTTTGAATTCTTGGCTTCCCTCAATTAACCCCACTTACATCGCCAGTCAAATTTTCACCCAGTCGTTTGGCAATATCTTCCGCAGCTTTCAGGTCCTCTTCTGTCACTTCAATGTCAAAGTCTTGTTCCCATTCATCATCTATTTCTGGAACCAGATGGAAATAATTCGGATTAGAGGAACACAATGAGTAGTCGAAGACTGTATTAACAATTATTATATATAGTATTTGCATAATAGTAAATTGTTATAATTGACGATGCGATTCATAAAATTTGAAATGTTAATTCAGTAATCATGTTGGACAGACCATGTTTTGAATTTCAGGTAGGAAGAGAACAAAATTAAAGATATTTAAGAAAGCCAAAGTGCAAATCCCATGAGGCATTTAAATAATTTTGTAATGGCAAATTATAATAAAAGCAATTGTGGTACCATTGGATTGGAAGGGAGAAATTCATGATGATCATGGTAGCAAAGCAAACACAAAAGCAGGAAATGTAAAGACAAACCGTGAAAAAATGAACGATTCAAGGAATCATTAAAATTTTTCATTGGGACAAATGTTTTTTATAAATTTATTTACATAATTTATGACAAATTGGAATGATGATAGGATATAACATTAACATTATCAAAAAGCATTTAAAGCATAATGATCAACGATTTTAAAAAAATGTTTGATAAAAAAAAAATTTTTTTGAAGTCATTTTTTTTTTCAAAGCAAAGATGAAAGCCAAAGGGAAAGTTTGATTAGAGGTTGTTTTAGATAAATTTCAAACATTTTTTGCATGGTTTGGGAGCCACAGTTGTTAATTTGTGCACGAAAAAAAAAAAAAAAACGAGGCAGGAAATGTGAAGGAATTAATTCATGATCAGGTATCCAGGGATAAAAGAAACATTATATCACCCATGATGAGTCAAGGAATCCCGCGAAATCAATCAAAGACAACATCGAATTTGCCAAATAGGACATGAGAATTGATCATGCAAAGGAAAGAAACAGAAAAAGAGAAAAAAAAAAAAAAAAAAAACCCAATGTTAGAATTGATATGAACTAGTGAGGAGCAACCCATGACTAACTCACTTCCTCTCACAGCTGAAGAACATAAAGAAACAAAAGGAAAGCACGGGTTATTGATATGAATATACAGGATTTATAACAAAAGTGACATTGTTTATTTATGCTGTCTTGAAGACAAACTGAACCAAATCCTTTAAAGAATGGATAGCTAGATAGGGTGACAGTATGAAGAATTTACATCACAGCTTTATATGGCACAGAGGTCTGTGATATGTGTATGCACCGAGACATTTATGATTTACAATTATGTCTCATCTGATATGGTGTAGAGGAATTACAGAGAATGGAAAAAATTAATTACTGTTACAACACTATCACCGTTTTTTCACAGGGTTACGTGCCCTGAAACATGTGATCATTTGTGCGAGTGCAGAATTTTCTTATGAAAAAAGTTATCATTATTTGTGAAGTGTATTGTTTTTACAGTGATGTGAAAAAAATAAATAATAAATGAGAAACATTCATCAGCAAATAATTATCTGTGGTGAGCTAGGTGATGTGGAGGGTTATTTCTATGTGAGATCAATAGATGAACATATTGATTTGGATTTGGAAAAGCTGTCTTCATTTCTGAAACTGATTCAAATAATCAAAGACTCTATTATTTTTGTTCACTGCACAGGTTAGCACATCTGTTTTCATTTCCAATATGAAGATTGCTAAAAACAGCCAGCTACTCATCAATACTACAGGCAAACAAATGAGATAATGTGAAAAAGAAAAGACTACATACAAGGAAGAACAAACATCCTACCTTTGTGATCACTGGAGTCGGAGGAGGCAGGACTGCCCCTATCCCCTACCACAACCATATCTCCCTTAATCCTCATGCCAATGTCTTTTGCCTTCTCTTCCTCTGCACTTTTTGCAGATTCAGCTAATTTTGCTGGTTCTGCAAATTTTGCAGGTTCAGTTAATTTTGCAGGTTCAGATTCTGGTTTAACCATTGCAGCTGGAGATTTTGTATCTCCTGCGGCTGGAATGCCCATCTTTTGCACAGGACTTGGCTGTGAATATGAGTCATCTTTAGTTATGGCATCAGCTTGTTTGGGTGCCTCACTGGCAGAGACAGTACTTTTCTCCTCTGATGATGCTAGTTTGTTTTCATTTTGTATTTGTGACGGTTCAGGCTTGACATTCACTTGGTCACTCTGGAGCAATGGTTTGACTGTGGCCTGTGCAGAACCAATGTTTGAACCAGAGTCTCGCAGCAAGGCACCCTGGTCTGAAAGTGGTACTGGGGCAGGGTCACTACCTACATCTATGCAAGCTGCTGATATATCAGGCGATGGGTTGACGGCTTGCTGCGATACTGGCTGAGTAGTGGGACGGGCAGGTGCAAGTCCCAAATCTGAAGCTCCGCATGCTCCGTCAGGTGAAGAAACCACCAGTGTGGTAACAGCCGCTGGAGATGGGTCACCCCCAGCGGCAGCACAACTGCTTGGACCACTCTGAGTTTTAACATTTTCCCTTCTTTGTCTATAAGCATCTGATGGAGATCCCGCTTCCACATTCGCTGTTTTTATAGCATCGTAATCATCCTCTCCTTGATGAGATGCACTGGCGGTATCACCAGGTATGTGCAGGCTCCACAGATCAGATGGTGGCTTTCCCACGGACACACTGCTAGACTCTCCACTAGCATCTTGCACATCCTCAGATTCTCCAACGAAATTGCTAGATTTTTCACTCCCTAGTTCTTGCATTTGTCCCTCACGTTGATCCATACCAGCTGCAAATGCGGACATGCTGGTTTCCAACACTGCCTTTGGTGGACTGCCTACTCTTTCTGTTCTATCATCAGAAGCTGAATTTTTCGATTCCTTCATTGGTTCAGCAGATTTGCCCTGATTTGATGCTGTAACAGTTTTACTTGCGTTCTGTTGTTCTTTTTCCAATATCACCTTGGGCTGTAGAGAAGGACTGGTTTTTGAGGGTGCCTGTGAAACTGGCATTTCGCTAGCTCTGGCACTAAGTGACTGTGGTGGTCTCGGCATCTTTTCCCAGTCACTGTGGTTTCCATCATCATCTTCTCCACCACTCCAGTCATCATCATCTGCACAAAAAATAAATCTTACATTCAGAACAATAGGCCAAAAACTCTGAAGAGAAATGTCCTGATAATTGCATGACAAGTTCTTCTGAATTAATATCACCATCACTTCTCTTTCCATATTCCAACTGTTCAATGCACTGATTATGAAAAATATGTGGTGCATAAAAAGATACAGTTATATGTATGAATCTCAACAGCACTGCTACAAAACAGATTCCTTAGGTATTCACAGACAGAAATGATAAAAATTGCCTATAATCATTACTCTACTTGAAGAAAAGAAAACACAACACAACAAAAGACTCTGTTTCAAAATAAATTACTCTTGGCCTACCATCCCAGCTGAACGAGTCTCCCTTGGTTTGGTCAGCTCTCTTCATCAGTGCCTGTTTTCTGGCCTCATCACACTGCAGTTGGTGGATACGATAGAAGTACCTCTGCCAGAATTCTGCATGAGAAACATCACCGGGAACCTGGAAAACAATTTCATATAAAAAGCTATTTGGCAGTTTCAGTATCACGATATATGAACATTTTGAACTTTTTTTTTGTGCTAAAATAAATGACCTTTGTAGGCTGGGAATTACAATATAGCTCTTGTAATAAGGAGTTACGAGAGTTAACAATAATGGTATGTCATCTCTGCAGAGAACTAGAGAAAAGACACCATTCCATAAGACACCATTCCATTAGAAGTCCCCTGCCACTATAAAAGATGTCTGCAAAAGGGGTCTGAAAGTATTGAGGGTTCATCTCAGTGAGAGTCTCGAGCGGAACCAGACTGTGCCGCAAGGTCTTTCCAAATCTGAGAAGTTATTTGCCCTACAACCTCACTCAGAGAAACCAAGAGGAAAGGCCAAAGACAAAAATCTCACAAAGCCAAGACACCATGTTTTTTGTTTAGACTGAAGAACGTCAAATTGTCAATACAATCTGAGCTGACAACTACATTATAATACACCATTAACAGTTAGTAACAGTCAAGAATGCAAGGGTTAGTTTTATAACAATAAAAGATGAGCTATCACATATTACAATAAATTTCTCAAACAAGTAAAAGAAATACTGTCATATTACCAGTTTTGTATAGAGCGCTCTCACTTCCACCTTGGACACCAACAGCTCTGAAATTTCTCCCTTATGTTCATCTAGATTAAAGCTCTCAAGCCACATGTTGAACTGTTCCTGTGAGCCTCTGGGTGGGTCTATGTACGTACTTGCATCCAGCTGAATTGCATGTAAACGGGCCTGAAATAAAAAAAACAATAAAATATTTTCAAGGAAGGGGATTGCTGTACCCAAATTATCAAAACAATTAATACATTTCTACCATAGAGTTTAAATCATGAGAAGTCACTAATCTGAACGGGGCAGAAACTACCTCTAGAGTAATAAAATTCAATCTTTTGCACTGCACAGTGAAAACATGTGCAACAGCTTACTGTTATAAGGACAAATGCATTACCTCTTTGCATTACCTTTTCATTCAATATCATTTTTCTGCACACCAATACTCGGACCAATTCTCACAGCAGGAGATTAATAAAATAAAAATTATTTTTTCTCTGATTTTACTTGCACCATTCATGTCTGCACACTGGTGCATCACCACCGCCAATTTTGTGACAATGAGGCATGACTGAATACCACAAGCTCATTATTTATCAAAACTAGCATTTCAAAGGCCCTAATTATTGGATTCTTAACATACGACTACAAAATTTAAAAATGTGTAAGACTTAATGTAATTTATGGGCCAACCTTTCCTCTGTCATATAATCCACTGCCATCTGGTGCCACCTTCATAGGTATGTAGTCATCATCAGGTGGGATGACCAAAGCCTTTGAGATGTTGCCCAGCAGGGATGACAGGCCAGCTTTCATCCTGTCGGTTGCATGGGTTGTGTTCTCTTTCTGTGATTCGCATTAATATAAAATACAAATGTTTACATTATCAACAAACGAACACAGTGAAGCAATTTTCATATAACATATAATTCAGGAAAACTCTATGCACCCACTTTATCATCAACTGAAATATTCTGAAAGAAGTGGGTGTTTATTGAATGTAAGAATTAATCTTGAGCGTTACATAAATTCTTTCCTGCTATCAGTGATGCGCTTATAAAAGTTGAGGCAATGTTCCTTGGGTCTGCCTTTTGCTAATGCTACTTGGGATATTTTTGTCTGCATGTAAATACTATTGTATCTACACATATGTTGTTGTGCTCATCAATCTTATCTGTGAATCTTATCTTATATACATCAAATATATCTAACAGCCATCACCAGAATTATATGCTTCATTTGACATCAACTCAATTATATTTCCTTCATGACACATTTCTTCTTGGAAAACACAGAACAAAAATGCAACATGCGAACTGTTTCTGCATAACATCACAGCACCTGAGACAATGTAGAACTGCTTGCAGCTTTTTCACAAGTCCTTGGCTGTATCCAGTTCTCTTTCAATCCTTAGTTTTCAATTGTCAGTCTTTAATATGGAATAACTTCAAAACAATAAATTAAAATCAGGAATGTCAACCTGTTTTCATGAAAAAGTTAAAAAATTATTACAAAACTGCAGTCACTTCATAGGCTCAGCAAAAGTCCCCACTTCATTGGCCAAAATTAGAAAAGTCAGCTATGGTCAGAAAGTTGGATTTTGGAGTCGGCAGAAGTTTGACATCAATGTAAAATACAGTAGATGACTCTCTTGCCACTATTTACTCACATTAATGGAGTCACGTGTTATTTCCACTGCTTTCTCTGTGTCCTTGTGCATTGTACATGTGAATTCAGCCAAGTCCTTCTTCACCATTTCAAAAGCAGTGGCTGACTGTAAAGGAAAAATCACTTTGGTATAAAACATACTATGCCAGATTCTCGATAACCTATGATCTTACTGATAAGAAAAGCATATTCATGTGAAATCAGGCCTGCTCCACTGAATCATAGTAAAAATATATATTTTATATGTAAAATTCTCAGGTTTTATTAGAGGGTAACATACCAGCACACTCTTCTTGTGAAGACATGATAATTCAGTTTTCATATCTCAGACAGATCTCAGTGGCAGAGCGGCAAATTGCAGATTTAGAATGGAATGTGCCAAACAAAAACCTATCAGTATCAAGACATTCTGTAACTGGAAAAGATGGTATGAACTGCTCCACAATTTAATTTATTCCCTCTCCCCCTTCCCTTCTCTACCTTTCCCCGCCCACGCACATACACACAAAAAAAAAGAACTGTATTCAAGCCATGTAGACTACTCCAAAAATGACAGAATGGTCATGTTTTACTTGACGATAGTTTTTGCTGTGAAAAAGAAAGGCAGTATATCAGTAAGGTAATCACAACATGCGACTCTCAGAGTAGGGGGTTAACGCTAAGGGTTAATGTTTTAGAGCTAAATTTTGGATTTCAGCATCTGGGAACATGGTTTTAAGTTTACAGTTATAAAGGATTAAGGGATATGGATTATGGATTAAGGGTTAGGAATACGGTTGGCTAGTCCACCTTTTGTGGAGCAGTCTGACCATATGGCTAAGTTTCTCTCCCCCCCACCCCCTTAAAAACCAATCATAATAACAAATCGAACCTTTTCTTTGGCTGTCTGCATCCATCCTCCCAGCCAGCTTTCCCAGCTGTTGTCATCTGTGCTGCTTCTAAAAGTGGTAAATCAGCAAAATGAAAGACAAATTAGCATGTTCCGAAAGAGAAAAAGGCTGATATGTCAAAAAATATTTCACTGAAAATTAGGCTTACAATTTGACATACATTCACCAATGCAGTCTTTAAGAGACACACCTGCATAAGTCACAGTTATTTGTCCACTGAGAAAATAGTCTGTAAACTCAAATATGATCATCCCATATATACTATGGCTGCCCCTATTTGCAGTAGTACTGTAAATGGGAAATACACGGCGGAGCTCCTATTTGCAGTACCGCATATTTCCTATACATGTACAGTAGTGTTCATTTATGCACAAAACTTACGATTTGCACAGCGTCTATTATCATTATTAGCAAATTAAAATTAACCATTGTATCTTGGCTATAGTGCAGTCATGTGGCAATATCTGTTTTGACATGCCTTTATTGCAATAAGATTTAGAATCTGATCATACAGTCCATAGGACTAAGGCCGAACTCATAGCTAGATCCCTCCATTCCACATTTCCTTCAACCACATCCTCAAAAAGAAAACACTAGACAGAAAAATAGACAGATTCTGTCTAAAACACACACATGATACAAGGCTTAGAAAAGAATTTTTTTTTTTTTAAAAATACCCTGGATTAGAAATCGGTGTTCCATTCTCAGTTGATAACACATCTAGATCTACGTCTACGGTATTTACATTCTAGATCTAGCAGGCTGAAAACTAAACCCTACAAAAACGTACAGAAATGTAACAAAAATAACATCAAATACGCAAATACATCATATAAAAACGTTTTTAACAAAAAATTTTTTAAAAATAGTGAGTTTCTGAGATTTGAACCTCATACTTTCGAGTGGTCACAAAATCACCATGACAGTCACTTAACCATACGACCACTGAGGACAGTGACCAGGGCTACGGTTTTGATAAGCTTTCCAACTTCCTTGGGGGTGGTTATCAGCTGTCTAAGGTTCAGTGACCAGCTGTGAAAATTTAATTATTATATTATTGAGGGCACTAATGACACAGCTTGTCAGTGGCCTTGTTTGTTTTGTGTGTGTGTGTGTGTGTGTGTATGTGTGTGTGTGTGTCATTTTTTTTTTTTCAAATTAATGGTCCACATTTTAGTCGAATGTGCATCAATAATGACTTATTATGAAGTTCTATGAGGTAAAACATCAGAATGCTCTCGGAAAAGGGTACAACAGTAAATGCGAAAAATAAAATTATAGACTTTAGCCCCGATCAGGGACTAAAGTCACTCCCTTTAAAAATTATTCATTGCTATTATTATTTTTTTTTTAATCTACTGAACAGCACAATTTCTGGGATTATAAATCCAACATTTTTACTGCTGCAAAGTTACAGAAAATGCAGTAGTACTGCAAATAAGGAGTGACTTCCCCTTGCTTAAAACATGCAAATAGGAGCTCCGCGGCATATTTCCTATTTGCAGTAGTACTGCAAATAGGCATTCCGATATATTATTACTATAAGCTGCAGCATCACTTTGGTCAATACTCCTTGTACAGTATGTAGCAATGCCAATGCAAAAATTTGCCCTCATCAAAGGATTAATCTCTTGATGTTAAGTTGTAGACATTAAGTTA
>JBCEWB010445190.1:0-19963 GCA_039654565.1 Peronia peronii | reverse complement strand
TGTATATATATATGGGCATGTAATAGATAAACACATGGCGGAACACACAGGACAGAGGGAAAGAGAAAGAAAGAAAGAAAGAAAGAAAGAAAGAAAGAAAGAAAGGAAGAAAGAAAGAAGAAAGAAAGAAAGAAAGAAAGAGAGGTGAGAGCATGTTTTTGGGTTGCATGGTTTGTGTTTTTTTTGTTTGTTTGTTTTATTTTGTTTTGTTCTGTGTTTTTTAATATCAAGTTGTCGAGTTTTATTATTATCATTATTATTTATTTATTATTATCAGAATCTTCATTATTATTAGCCCAGACTAGAGTAATCGGATAGACGGGCAGAAAGACGGATGGTAAGACATGTAGCTATAGATAGGTTTTTCAGCTACGCATTTCTGCTTGTGTGTGTGTGTGTGAGCGCGTGTGAGTGTATGTGTTTCAATGTGGAACTGCCACTATGATAAGTTTCGAGTAAATTAACAATGAAATGGATTATTTGTTTTTCGATGATAATGAATTAAATTTCATTTCCTTTCCTTAAAAAATCAAAAGTATGGAAAAATGAATCAGCCAATGAACTGTGCTCTTAAAGTAATTATAGTGATAAATTAATACCGTAAATATTAACGTAAAATTAATATGTAATCCTTTATAAACACATATAATTTCAAAGCGAATCAAAACAGGCAGGATGCCAATGCGCCTACGAACACCAGTGGGGACCCGGCAATTTCACCATTTTAGACATACGTCACATAAAATAGAAACGATTTTTTTAAACAGTATGGCAATTTATGTTTTTTCCCTCACTATTAAAGAAAACCATTTTTTTCTACGTTTCTTCGTTCTCTCAAAATCGTCTTTATGAGATTAAATTTAACCCTACGTCATATAGTTTCTGCCCACCAGCCTTGCTGTGTAACGATTGTGACTGTGCCTTGCATAGCCTTATAGAAAACTTTAAAAATTTGCATTTGCTAGTTATGGATAGCCACAATTCACGATTTTGTTCGACATTTAATTTTTTTTTTAAATTTTCGCGCAGATGTCTATTCAGGATTAGGACCATAGTTCAGACATCAAACCCCAAGGAGGTTTGCATTTTATACACTCCATGACCTAGAGAGATAAAAAATTGAAATCAAAAATTCTGCTGGGAGTCAGCGAAAAGAATTTCAGAACAGCGAAGAAAAAAGAAAAAAGGCAAGGAATGTTTCTTTTTTTCGTTACAGGTCATAAACTAGAAAAAAAATATCTGTTGTCAAGGACACGCATCCCAGTTTGTAAAATTTGCAGAGCTTGATAAGTTGATCTACCTATGAACAAACAACGATAACTGAGAAGTTAACATTAATACAGATGGGAGTAGTTTTTTTTTTTTTTTTTAGATTTAAGTTTTTGTTGTTGTTGATGTTTTTGTTTGTTTTATTTTGTTCTGTGGTGGTTTGTTTGTGGTGGGTTTTTCGTTTGTTTTGTTTTGTTTTTTGGTTTTGTTTTTGTTTTTTTTACACCTCTTATGTCCATTAGCGTGTGCTGCCCATTCCTTCTCTATACCAACAAGAGAACTAAGATGCATATATAATATAGAAAGACGTCCAAAGTTTTGTTCCATCACTACTATGCCAAAACATAGAGGATGTTATTTTAAAAAACTCCGGTTTTCTCAAACTTTGTTTGTGATTATTTAGTACTTGCTCTTCCAATTCCAGTCTTCAACTACTTTCATGCTGAACGGTTTACTAGATTGGGTTAAAGATCTTACTGTTTATGATCCTGTTCTGTTTGTTGTTGTTTTTCTTTGGGATAGAGAGAAAGAGAGGGAGGGGGGGGGGGAATCAGGTAGTTGAGAAAGTCTGAATGGCGGGGACAGCAGGCCAGGAGCCAGTCACACGTGGTCTGCCATCTGTTCGCTGTCTGGCGAATGCAGTCGTGATAAGAGAGCCCACAGAACTGGAACTGCGCATTCGCACGCGTTGTGACCTTAAGTGGCAACAATACATTACAAACACAACTTACGTAAATGTGCTACAAACTGACCCCCACAAGTCATGCCACTCTTGCTTTGAAAGACCAATATTTTGTTGTTCACTTTCTTTTTGTTTCTCTTCTTTTTTTTGTTTTTTCTTTTGTTCTTTCTTTCTCTCCCCCCTCCCCCCCCCCCCCCCGGGCTTCTCCTACCAGACCTTTCTTTCCCTATCCTTCCATCTCTTCTCTTTCCACCGGATTCTTTTTTCTTCTTCTTTCGTTCTCCATTCTCTCACTCTCCCATCCCACACTTCTTTCTTCCATCCGTTCCTTCCTGTTCTCTCACTCTCTCCCACCTGGTATTTCTTTTGCCACCCTTCCATTTATCCCCCCCCTCATCCCCTCCCCTCTTTCCTTTCTACCCTTCTTTCTCTTTCCTTCCTTCCAGCTCCCATCCCGTCCCCCAACTCAACCTTCCTCTCTCCCTCCTTTATTCCTCCTTCCTTCCTTCATCGCAAACCAATGTTTCTGTTTTTCTCCTTCCTTCCCTTCTTCCCGTCTCTCTCTGTCCGTCTCCTTCTCCTCCTTTTACCTTCCTTCTTTCTCCCCCTCTCCTCCCTTTCACCCCAACTATCATTCACCCCTCCTGTTTCCCTCAACTGCCTTGATCAAAGTTTCCAAGACTTAAGTCGAATGTCTTCATCCTCACCAGGTTATGCTGTAACGCTTAGCGGACAATGTCGCTTGAAAAACAGAACATTGCTCTTCCCTACTCCAGACCAGAATGGCTTAGATCCCCAGTTGCTACGGTGGTCTGTTGTTATAGATTAGCCTTACAAGAATTTAACCGTTTTCGTGCAGGACTATTCATTAATCATTTCAGTGTCAGTGCTTCCGTATATTCACCATGTTCCTTTCTTTGCGTTCAAGTAAATGAATTTTTTTTTTTATTGAAATGATGAATATTAAAATTTAAATGCTGGACGCTAATTGAGCTTTTTACCCCCAAGTAAAAATTCCAGTCACCAATATCAGTCTGAAATGATTTCTTAGAAACTGAGTTCCTCGAGCTCTAGCAGTAACATGGTCAAGGCTCAGGTTAGCGTCTCTACTGTGATGAAAAAGTACAAAAATCAACCTGTTGCCTATCACTGAAAGTCAGAGATCTTGTGTTTTAGTTAAATCCAGTTGCATAATCTTATTGTTTGGAATAGGGGATGAAAATTCCGGTAGATATTGGAACGTGCGCTTCCAGAGTGCCTTCATCTACTACTGAACTTCACAAACAGTTAAACTGATACCTATTTAGCAACAACTTTCAAAAGTGTAATATATTACAAACGAAATATATGAAGATAAACGTTACAGATTGATTAGTAGCTATGAGAAAAATCAGCAAAATTGGATGTTTCCAAATCAAATGGGCTTCTTCACATGAATGGAAAAAACTTCGATTTAAAATTTCCGTTCTTGAAATGTCCTCGGATAGTGATGATTTTCAAGGATATTTTATTTTTGATTGAAATAGAATACCGGAATCAAACTTCCTACATGTGTTAATCAACGTTCACTTGTGAAAATATGGAAAAAATCGTGAGTTTTTTAAAAATGTGCCACGCGCACCTGTTTTTATTACAACTGGCCAATTGTTCAGCGTTCTTTGCACTAACGTTGGCATGAATGTGGGAATCTACGGGTTAAATTTGACGCACCTCTGCCTCACTAGCTGGTCCTGCTATATAGATGAGGTGTTGATGGAATAGCGTGTATTAATGATGCTTTGCTATGGTTAGGTATGCGGGAACTTATCCAATCACGAACCACTACACGTACCAGGCAGAGTGCATGGGATTAACCCATTGACAGTAATGACAACAGCCACTTGAATTTTGGCAAATTGTTTCATTTTTTTTTTCCATCTGACTGGTACAACGTTGTTCTGCACAAATCTTAACATTCAGTAGCAACATGGGATATTTCGATTCCGCCATAATAAACTGACAGTTTTCATCGGTTACATCTCAGAGAAGAAACCAGGATCAATGTGCCAGGGATTTTGGGGGTGAAAGGGTTAAGATAATGAGAGAGGAGGAGGAGGAAATTGGGAAAGGGCGGGTGATGATTAGGAAGGGTCGGCAGAGGCAGCGATAACTATATGAGCTGGCAATGCGTCCAGTCTAAGCCATCAACTCTGAGCCTTTTCGTGTCGTCACTCCATGGTTGAGCTGAACATGGCTACCGTATGGGAAAAAAAGTGCCTGTTCTATTCACAGTGCTCAGTGTCTGTACATTACTTTGTATCTGTCATAACAATATAACAATACTCAGTATCTATCTGGAAGTTGCGATGTTATTGCTTCCAGAAATCAAGCCGTCAGCTTTCAACCTTTTGGTGCCGCGAGTCTATGGTTGACGCATTTTCTGTGTGGGCACCAGTGTCTGATCTTTTTATGCTGACAATACTCAGTGTCTGTCTAGTAAAATGAGATGTTCTTTGCTTGCAGAGACTATACCGTTAGCTCTCAGCCTTTATAGTGTGGAAACAAATGTCTGTTCCAACAATACTCAATGTCTGCGCTCACATTATTCAGTGTCTGTGTAGAAAATGAGATATCTTTGTGTCCAGAGAGACAAATCTAGTGTTCATCATCGGGGTAGAATGATCAAGAGAGCTTCGTGGAAATGACTACTTTCATACTTTCTTGGGAGTCTTCGTAAGAATTCATCGATTTGTACTTTACCAGGTGGAAAATTCCCGGTGGATTCCATGAAAATCAAATTATTAGTTGATCACATTATCGGTTGAGGAAACAGACTAAAGATGTTGGAATAGATTTACGGAATTAAGGCGGCACAGAGTAATTGATTTCTCAGACTTGTCTACATTTTGTAACATGATCGAGCATCGATAGATTGCATTCGATGTGTCTTCTGAGAATAGATTTGTCCCGACCAAGCGAACGGCTGGAAGTCCCCGACTAATTTTAGTAGGGGGGTACAAACACTCTAAACTGTTCACTACCACCGACACAGGAAACCAAATAAAAACTGCACGGGGACCGGTGATAGCTGTTCATGGATCTCGTGGTGAAGCAATAACAAACATCAGTGAGTGTTCTATTTTTAGCAAGGGGGTACAGACACTCCTCCGGGGATTTCCAGGTTTTTTGCTTACTCGAATATAAACTATTGTACCGAGAACTCAAATGACAGGAGAATTGCCATATAGTAGAGTTGTCTTCAAGCTTAGTAGGTGATACGTGAAACATTTCACTTGTCTTTAGAGTGAAAATGATATAGATTATTCCAGTGATTCAGGCAATCAAGAACTGTGCACTCGGTGACTCAGATGTGTGTGCCCCAGGGCGAAGTTGTGTCCACTAGAACCCAGAAGATACTAGAAAATGCTGTGACCAATTCTCAGTGTCATTAGAAACCTATTAGTACTTTAGTACTTTTCACAATACTTCAGGGAGGAGTAAACGTACTGAAATTAGTTCTGAGATGGGGAATTAACGCAAAGAATTTTTGTGAACTACACTTGGTATTTTGTCTACAATGGTGACCCTTGCTTGAACGCTGTGGAGAGTTGAATGCAGTCAACAAAGTTCATATTGTGAACTACTATTTGTGACATAGCAATGATTTTCTTACGATTTGAGCAGTTATTTGAATTGAAGTATTGATTCCAACGAGTGGCGGGAAATCGGGATCGTTTTGATCATCAATACTAATCTATGCCTTTGAACGGATGGATGCAAATCTGTGCCGCTATTAGTTTAAGAAAAGAAAAAACGTAAAATAAAATGATTGGTCGCCGGTCAAAATCGAATGAGAGATGACAATGTCGCTCTGCAAAAAAGATATGATCTTGTTACAGGATAGCCATTTCCCATATTTCTATCTCAAATGCAAGTTTTCATAGTAATTATTTTTGTCTCTGTGGGAAAAAAAATAACTTTCCCGATCCGCATCCCCCATTTTCACGTAAAATTAAATTCTGACCCACATCGATTTTTTACAAAATGTCGTGGATCTTCGGAGAAAATTAACGACATTCTGAGTCAGTTTCTTCTCTTCTGAAACACCACAGCAACTTTATATCTCTGAAAACAAGATATCCACCGTAACCTGCCCCTTGAGTTAGTCCCTGATCCAATATAGTTCACCATTATCCCGTGAAATCCCATCCACACATAACCTTGGCCTTGTCTCGGCCGTAATTTTGCCTCACTTATTGGCTTGACGCAGTTGTAACGGTGGATAGGAAATTTATTACATAATATTACCAAACCTCTTCGATATGAGTGACATATTCATAGCCTAGTATTGAACCTAGATGCCCTCCAAATAATACTTGTGAGAAGTGCTGATGATTTAATGATGTAGGAAACGCCTGACGTACTTCCGCGTTGGGTTTTCCTGAAATCTTGCGTTCTGCTATTAGAATTACATATCTCTTGTCCACAATTTCTGTGCTAAACATTTCAGAGAACATTCAAGACATTCTTTGTCCCTTTCTTCTCTCCCGAATCCCGCTGTATTTTTAGGCGTTTGGAACCTCGGGCCCTGTGCAGAAATCGATTTTTATAAAGTCTCACAGGTCGTCTTTGCCTTCACATAAAGACATTACAGAGATTTCTACTTCTTGATGCGTTCTAAATGGGTTTGAAATAGGAACTAGTTCCCAATCCTCGGGCCAGTTTTTGTGTTCCCTCAGAGAAAGTCATTATCTGTCCTCAGTTTTCTGTCGTGCACAGTTTCTTAATACCTTCTTTATTTCATTCATTGATTTGATATAATGGAAAATGAATACTGTCTTTTTAAATAAGACTCAAGACGGGAGTAACAAGCAGTTTGTCGTTTAAATGAGACATATTATAGAATACATGCTAGATTCTGATGGAGATGATACACACTACCAAGAAACACACTCTGGGAAAAAATATACTAGGGCAGCTCTTTATCGGATAAGAAGTTGTATAATATAGCAGGGGTATCAGTGTTCCTTGACTGATTATAGTGAAAAACCGCCACCGAAGAGATAATTCTACATTTTTGGCGTAAAGTTCTCATTGTCTGTTCAAATAGCGAACTTGTGAAATGATGGAAAGTGTGAAGCAAGAGTCATTCAATCTGTGGGTGAATATAGTGGGAATTTAAGGTGTCAGCATGGAAGGATTATGTTATATCTTTTGATCTGCCTTTTGTTTATACTGTATAATTTCCCCGGATCTCCCGTGGAAAAAACTGTGCGGCATAGCAAGGGAAATTAATGTCTAGAAAATTGGAATCTCCAACTTGAATGCGCTGCATTGCATTAATCTCTCAGATAAAAAAAAAATTAATTGTCCTTTTCTGATAATAGAATCTTTGCCCGCGCCCTGGAAATCCCCATGCTAGGGTACGTTTGACATAACGTTTTTAATTTTTTTTTTCATCACATTTTAATTATTTCCCTACCTCTTCAAATAATGACTTTATGCAATACCAAAAGACAACCTATTGCGCCACTTCCATTTTCTAAAATCTTCATTTTGTTCACTAGGTGTTAAAATAAAGTTCGAACAAATGAATCTGAATTCTCTCGAAACAAGGAAACGACGTTTTGCCAGAATACATTAGAACGGTCCTGGAGTCTCTGCGTCCGTTCTCCCTCAACACCTGATGTGTTTAGAACAAGGATCTTGTGACGTTTCCCAAACAAATGCCAGTATGCAGGGAACAATGCCAAGCTTTTAGTTGTTTCCATTGTTTGGCATGGAATTTAGTGATAAACAGAGAACTAGCAGTCGACAGAATTTTTCAATTGTTTAATTATCGGAGTTTTTTCCATGCAGACTAAGGAGTCCTGTTGAACAGGCTAAGGCATTTCTGTCTTTGTCATAGCGATAAGATATCTATTTTACCGTCGACAACATTTATTAAAAACCATAATAGAGACATAATACATGTATGTCTTATACCTTCCTAGCCTCGCTTCACGCTGAGAGGGTCCTCTTGTTATTACATCTTGGATTCCTGACTTCTCTCTGTTTTGTTTTGTTTCGTTTTGTGTGTTTGTGTATGTTTGACTTCTCCTTTCGCCTTTCTTCTGGTTATTGTATTATTTGTTTGTTTGTTTTTTTTTTATAATGTTTTACATCTTTCCGCACCCGTCATCCCCTTCTCTCTCTCCACCTCCTCTTCCTCTCGACCTCCTCTGTAGTTTATGTCTATGTTGTTGTTGTGTTGCCCGTTTCTTTTCGTGACACTAATTTGATGTTGGCGTCCATTATTAATGATAAAGCATGTTTGAGTTTGGCACAGGACTAATGGATTGTCTGTTATTTGAAATATCACGTGCTTGTGCCGTGTTGGAGCCAGAAATTAATACCAATCTAATGGTATGCACTGTGGGCGTTGAATGTGTTCAACAGGAGTACATAAATCATAATTTACGTCTTTAGGCGAAATTGAAAGTTTCTCTGTAGGGATTGAATACGTGGCATCTGTTCAGCATTCCTTTTTTCTCTCTCTCTCTCTGTTTTGTGAAGTATGATCTAATTTTCAGCATTTGGGTTACAGGCACTGAATATTTTGAGTGGAGGAAAAAATCAGAAAATTTATCCTGAACCTACTTGACTGAATCAATTTTTTTTTTGTTTTGTTTTTGTTTACACATTATTTATTTTATGCAACAGATTAATTTGTCTTTGTATTTCAACCGGACTAAGAAACAATTTTATAGCAAGGAACTAAATATTTAATCACACATTCCTTGTTCTGAGAACAATGTAGAAAGAATCACACCAAAGATCCTTCACTGCATTGAGAATTCTCGTTCAGGTAGAGAAGTACACACCTTTGTGTTCAGCTGTGTCGTTTTGTTGCTTAATTATTTGCCGTGCCTGCAGTTCTAGGGACATTTTTACATGCACATAATTACATAGACGTGAGCGGGAAAAGTAAAGGGAGAGGAGGGAAGCAGAAGATAGGGGTTTTCCATGTTGTATCGAGCAATGAAGCTCCAACTGCACTTTGAGGGCGATATAAAGCTACAAACAAAAAAACTAACCGATGAAACCACAACATTACAGCTTGTTTTCGTGGTGGCGAAATTGCCAGTGCCTTCTGTTTGCGCATATTGAATGAATCTATCCATGTCAGCAATCCTGGGCTCTGCCTATGCGCTTTTCGTTTTTTGTTTTGTTTTTTTATGTCTGACAAATCTAGTCTTTTTTTCTGAACTGTTTCTTTGGCCGAAAGAAAAACTTTTACGCAGAAATTATCATCAACTCAGAAGAGTCTTAAACGTGTGCCAGTGTGCCAGCCATGGCGCTATTTATAGCACGTGTCCCGTTCTTTGCAGGTGCTTTACTCTCTGTTTAGAGACTACCCGGCTTCTCCTTTACTCTTCTCAGTCTTGCATTCCGAGTGTTCTTTCCTGACACTTGAGATAAAGAACGCCTGTGAAAGAATGGTATCAGACAAGCTCTCAGGTCGTGATACCATCGACTAAGTTCTCACTTTCCACTGTGACTTCCAATATTCTTATCCCTGGGACTGCAGTAGTGCAAGTATAGAGGGGGAGAGCCAAGTTCTCTGTTGCTACTCATTCGCACATTCGGCTAGAGGTCTTTTGGTGCGCCTGGCCATTGCCGGAGATAGATGACCGCTGGCTAATTAAGCCCCAGGCAAGGCTAGGCTTTTATCAGTTGGCTTCCTCTCTGGCTAAGACTCTATTGTACCACGTGCAGGAACACCGGGCGCTGTCTGATTGACCTCTATTTGATTGTAAGATTCACAGCTTCTCTGATTGGTTGGGCATCTCGTGGCTGGCACCAAGAGTATGATATGAACATCACTTTAGTGTGCCTTTTTAGCCTCCCGAGATTGGTCTCTCTAGTTCTCATTCCAAGTATTCCAAGCGCTGAGTATTGTAGTTGGGTTTCATCTCCCCAGTGTGCTTCTCCGTAGTGTGCATATTCAGGAGCAAAGCTTTTGGATTAGTTTCAGAAAGGATTTTCTTGTTCAGTTGCCGAAATAGAAGATGAAGAAGTTTGTGATATAGCCAACAGCAGTATTTTAAAGTGCCTTCTTGTGTTATGAGAAAACGTGGTTTCGTGTTTGAGTTTTTGTGGAGTAATTGAATTATGTTTATACTTTACCACTAACATTTCCGTACGTTTATATCTGTTGCTGTTGACACTCTGAAATCTGTGAATTTATAGGAATGTTGGAATGTTATTATATGTTATAAACATGAAGTACAAAACGCTTTTGGATATAAACACTTTGTAAGTAAAATAGTGACCACGTTGTTTGTACCAGTTCTCTCTGTGAGCGTGTGAGTTACAAGCTACAAGATGGCTGGAGGCCGAAAGAATCAAAAGAAAAAGCGGAAGAAAAATTGGAAAACTGTTCTGGAAGGTTGTTTTACCCGATCACCGTTTGGCGGCCCCAGTGAGGCCCCAAAATCTCCGGATTCCCCAGGAGAACGTCAGGATGTGGAAGCAGCGAAAAATTATCCCGTGAAGGCCCAGCCCACTTTGATGTCTCAATCTTATGACCATTCCTTTGCAGAAGCACATCATCAGAATGAACTTCCCTTACGAGGCATCTTGAAAAAGTCTCCTACGATATCCTCGAGCAGTTCTGCTATATATTCCGAGGCAGCTGTCGATGTGCCAGACTATCTGCTCCGAGGTGCCTCCAGCGAGTGGCCCCAGACCCGCCCGGCGTATTTGCTGCAGAACCGGACCAGCAGTCCGAGCTCTAGGGCCCTCACTGAGAGTGAGCCACCTCGCCGTTCCTACCTCAACGACAGCGCTTCCTCACATGGTAAAACTTACCAAGCGAAAGCTCAGATACACAGCCGACCTCGTTCGTTCAATGAATATGAAAGTCCATCACCATCAACCCTTAATAATGCGGACTGCAGCAGGAATCAGTTTCCAGATTTAAATGTACAGAACAAATTCCATCCTTGTTACGACACTTACAATCAGTCATATGACGCTCTGAAAGATCGACTCCAAAAGAGAGGACAGGGCCATAATCGCCTCGATGCTGTGCCATATAGAATTGCTCAAGGTTTTAGTCGTGACAACAATATCAGATGGTCCTACCCACGCTATGAGCTTGAGCAAGCCTATTCCAGGCCGCTTCCTACCCCTCCAGGACAAAGACGGGCTAACCCAGCGCAATCTCAGACCAGTCAGTGTCCTGATGACACTTATGTCCAGCTGCATGAAATTCAACAACGAAAACAGCAGCAGCGTGCCAAACAGCAGCAGCAGCAACAGCAGCAGCAGCAGATGCAACAGCAGCAGCTAATACGTCCTCAACAACAACAACAGCAACAACAACAACAACAGCAAAAACAAAAACAAAAACTGCAACAGCAACAGCAAATAGAGCGGCCTGTCTCTGCTCCACCAGCATCGTGGCACGGAGCCGCCGTCTTGGCAGGATCGAATCCCGGGCCTTCCCATAACCAGTTCATCCCCATCCAGAGAGAACCGACATCGTCGGCGTTTCATTCCAGGCAGGGCATCCACAAAGAAGAGGAGTATTCGGGCAAGAACAGGTACATCGCCAGCGCCTTGCCAAGATCTCGGGATCCTATCAGAAAACCAATGGGATCTCATTACTGTCCGTATTCCAACCCTTTGTATCAGTCAACCATCGTGGATGAGGTACAGAGACATTTACATAACGATCCAGGTTTAGCTGGTGGAATTCCTCGACGTGCACTGCAAGACAGAGATCCACCACTCACTGCTTCTCAAGGACCAGGCAAAACGTTTGAAGTTTCACACATCTACGCTACTGTTACCCGTTCTAGTACCAAAGAAGCAACATCTTCTTACGTTTATGCCAGCATCTCGTGGAAAAGCGGAGGTCGTGATGCCGCTCTTCAGAAGTGCTCAGGGTCGCCTAGTGAATCCCCACCGCCGTTGCCCCCGAGACTGTTTGCCAATGCTAGCCAGTTGGCTCACTTTGCAGAGGCGGCGACAGATCCCCACCACCGCCCACCCTTGCCGTCATACGCGGAGGTGATGGAGGCACGGGGAAGACGTCAGCGACCTATGTCCTGGTCTGAACATTCACCTCTACAGGTAGCCGGACTTTTCACTTCTTCTATGTTGTACCAAATCAAATTCGTTCAGTGTTTGTGTAAGCTCTGTGGGGCTCAGCATACTACCAGGCATTTCCTTTCTTATGTGGTGTATCAATTCAGCTTTCTGTAACGTATACTCCCTTGGCATCTAGGAGCGCTTGAGGGGGGGGGGGGGGAGGGGGGGGGCGTTTGGTTTCCCCTGCTTTGCCTCAAATTAAAAAATGTTCCAGTATTCTAACCCATGCTATAGCAGTTTGCCATCCGTTTTTCTGTGTCAGACAATGTATCTCTCTACATAATATGTGACCAGAATAATAATGTTTATTCAGATGTTAATATAACTTAGACCACCACCATAAGAGAAACGTAAAGCAAACGTTTCTTCTGTGCTGGGTATTCATAATTCTTCATGTTCCTGTAGAACATAAACAGACAGCCGACCGAGCTCTGCGAGGTGGTTTGTAAAGAATTAATGCTTCCTCACGATTGCTGTATAGACTAGGGCTTGTTGACCCTGCGCACTCAACTCGATCAAATCGAAGAAATACAAAGAATGGTGTTTAAATATGATTTCTTTGATGTGAAATACAATGTGATCAAGTTTACCTAGAAGAAAATCACCGTTTATTGCTTTCATTTTAATTATCACGAATTTGATTTCAGATAGTCAAATTGTCTTCAGTGATTGATATGTCGGCTGTCTTAATGCAGGCTGCTGTTACTGCTGCTACTACTGCTCTATCCACAGCTGTTACTACACTACCACTGCAAAAGTACAGTAATCTGTTTGGCGTTTCTGTGCAATTACATGTATATTGGTATAATGTATATTCAAAATATTTAACTGACAGTGTACAGAATGCTATCCCGCACCGCTATTTCATAATATATTCTTTCCTCTCATAGCCGGGCCATTTCATCAAGAGGTCACTCTTGACATGACAGTTTTTTTTTTTTTTTTCGTAGACGAGCACGGATTTGAATATTTAGGATCATGAACCCGCAATTTCGACGACAGCGAAAAGCAAGGAGAATATTGCCATTGACAGCTAACTTGCTATGACTAAACGCCTTTTCCACCATTATTTAATTTACGACCTTTTCAAAAATATCTTTTTACAATATTAACAGATATAGTTACCTCCATCGCACATAGGCGAAACGCATTTTTTTTTTCTCAACACAGTTTAATTACTTCCTTATCTGCCTGTTCAAAAAGAGATTTCTTCAGTATTAAAAGACGAACGACCCATTGCATTAGTTCTTTCCCTGCATTATTCACTATGTTTTAACCCTCTGGAAATGTCAAGGGGCCGATCTGGTCAAGAACTCACAGTAAATGCTTGTATTTTGAAATCAATTTCTAAACAACGTATATAATACATTAGGTGACTGACTCCGACCAGCTGATCTTAAAAGCCCACAATGAATTATAAACCATCGACATAAATATCGATGATTCAGTATCTAATACTTACAAATATTTGTCGTTGACATTTTCATGACAGGGATTGACTGTAACTGTGATTTTGCAATAGATATTTGGCAGATAGTAAAATAAGCCTCCATTTTTTAATTTTTTTAAAAAACAAAATCAGAAATGGCTATGTGAGATGTCACATGCATTTTCTAACTACGGCGTGAACAGGTAATGAGACGTTCGCCTTTGTATTGCTTTTTGGCGTAAAGAATCATTTTTGGAATAAGAGTAAAAATGTCATTACAGAAATGTGGCTTCTCCAGCTGTTTCTTTTAACATTCTGAGTGATCGCAAAAGTGAATGGCGATTTTCTCGACAAAATGTTCTCAGGTCAAAGGCGTTCTGTCAAAGTAAGTAAGAATACTTAGAAGCAGCAGGTGCGCGGGAAGCCGACAGTTCCACATGTAAATCCGGGTTGCGGACACTGCAGAGGCCCCAAACTCCCCAGGACATCATCCATAGCCCCAGAAAAATCCGTTGACGTTTATGGAGATCGAAGGGGAGAGAATTTGTCATGGTCGTGCACGATTGCGTTTTAGAGGAGAACGATGTCCGTTAAGCTTACAGGCCCCGCAGCGAAGGCCTTTGAAATAGGGGAACATCGCCGTATGGTTGGCAATAGGTTGGCACGGGGCGCCTGCTTAATAGCCTATTAGAATCACCGGCCTTGGCTGCCACAGCATGCCCTAAAGCGGCCCAAAATGTGAAAGATAATACGTCATAAAAATTCATACACCGACCTCGTGTGCCCATAATTGGGAGGGAATGTAAAACAATGAAAGCTGTTGAAGCAATTAAATTTTACGAAGATGTTTTACTGCATTGTTTAGTGTGTGAAAGCAATGAAGTTGAATACGGTGGACGGTGAGAATTGGTCGGCTCTCTTCTGACTGATTCAAGGCATTGAGCCTACCGATTCTTTCGGCCTTTCTCAAATAAGGGCCTGAGATAGTGGCCCTGTCTTTGTTGTCAAAGACTTACACGTGTTACCGGGTGATGAAACTACTCCGCCCAATGGTGGTAATTTTTTTTCTTTTCTTAAATTATTCATGTCCACTTTTCTGGAGAAATGGAATAAACATTTTAACTTAGGTATTTCATCTTGGGGAAATTTGCCTTCCATGTGGGCTTTAAACAATGTGTTTACGTTGCAGCGATTTGAAAATGTATTTATTATCTTGATCTGAATTAATTGGGGGCCTGCATTCTTTCTTCGTAACACGATAGTGACAGAGCGACGGCGAAACAGTAACATCAGCAACAACAACAACAACAGTAGCAACAACAGTAACTACTGCAAAAACTACTACTACTAGTGCTGCTGCTATTATTGTTATTACCACTTCTATTACTGCGACTATTAGTGCTAGTACTACTACTACTGCCCTAGGACCGTTGCCAGAACTACAGTCACCAATGCTAATACTCAGTAACAACGTCAACAACAACGTTAGAATGTGATAGTGTTAACACATATAGAGAGGTCAAAGTTCCTAGACCACACGCAATTATTTTCCCCTTCCCGGAATTTCTCCTCTGCGTTCTCTGTTTTCTATTGCATTCACTGTCTGCAATTACTTAAATCTCTCCCCCTCCCCCCACCCCCCACCCCTTCACCCCCTCCACCCCTCCCTCTCTCACAACCGTCAGACGAGGTCTCGACATTCCCACTTTCCGTATCCCCCGTGTAGTTTACGATGGTTTACATCAATCAATAGCAGACTGTCAGCATCAGACCATACACCACCGACTGTGCTCGACCTGTGTTCTGTTTAAGGTCATTATTATCCTAGTTATGGATTGATTCAGACAATTTCGTAAACAACGAGAAGAGAGTCGTGAACACAACCGTGTTATTTTAATAATAATAATATTACGACCATGGACAGTATTATGAACGTAGAATTTTTTTTTATAATAACATAGCATATTAAACATAAAAACGGCCCTAATAGCATCGTGATATACACCACAATATTGCAATGAAAACATCAAAATGTATAGCAAATCCTGATAACAACAGTATTATAAGCAAAATATAAATGCTAAACATATAAGTTGTTTGAAACGGCATAGTAAACACGACAATTATTGACTAGCGTAATACTATAAACAAAAACAACAACAATGATGATGATGATGATGATGATGATGATGACGACTGATTCTTTGGGTCTGAGGCTGAATGCGAAAAAGGCCGGTACGCCCTTTGATGATTGTGCAAGCAATCCTAGAGCGGCATACCTGCCTACAGATCTACTGCTGGCATTGCCACTACCACCTCTACTACTACTACTACTACTACTACTACTACTACTACTACTACTACTACTGCTACTACTACTACTACTACTACTACTACTACTACTACTACTACTACTACTACTACTACCACTAATACTACTACTATCACTAATACTACCATCACCGTTACTATTACTACTACAATATACAATACAAATACTACTGCTGTTGCTGCTGCTATTACTACTTCTGCAAGTTCTATTACTTCCACTACTGCTGCTGTTAATTCTATATAAACAAGACAACAGAATAGTCGCTTTTATTTCTATCATAATATCCCGATAACCGTCATCAGCTCGTGGTACCAGATGAAAGCCTGACCACCAATGTCTTGACCATAGACATATTTTACGTGATCGCTGTTGCATAAGTCCTGACTTCATTTATTGGGTGTATATCATCGACAGTTCTCCTGCATGGAACATGTCCATTTTATATCCTTGTTCGTTTACTTTGTTGTTGTTGTTGTTTTTACCTTGTTTTGCTTTTCATCCGAGCAGAGTGGACACAATCTGCAGTACATACGAGTGTAAACAAATATCCTCATAGCTGTCACAGATACGACGGGAATGAATGAAATTGTTAGCGTTAGTATTTTTTTAAATACCCTATAGAGCCATTATCACTTCTATGTCAAAAACAAACCTTAGAAAATCGGCTCTTATTTTTGAAGTCATTATGACTTTGTGTTACTTTCTGGTTACTCGAATCATTATTATTGTTTATGCCAAATGACTTTCGCTAGAGTCATATGACTTTGTTTGCTTTGTGACTCTGGTTCCCAGGGTTATTGTGATTTTTTTTTTTTATAGATACAAAATGGCTCTGGTACGTAGAGTTATCAGACTTTATGCCAAGTGACTTTGATTTCCAGAGTTATTGTGGCGTTTTTATACCAAGTGTCTTTGATTTCCAGAGTTATTATGGCGTTTTATGCCAAGTGACTTTGATTTCCAGAGTTAACATGGTGTTTCATGCCAAGTGATTTTGATTTCCAGAGTTATTATGGCGTTATGTGCTAAGTGACTCATTCTTAAATAATTATGAGTTTTTTATGCGAAGTGCATTCTAATTCCAAAAGTCATTATGCTTTCTGGTCTTAGTGTCATGCATAGTATATGTATATACATGTATATGTATAAGGACAGTCACGTAACTCACGAACAAGTCATCACCGAAACCTTTGCATTTTTCATGCGATTGTTACCGAGATGGCGGGGAGAAACGACCACCGGCTAGCCGAGCCCAGGGTACACAAGTTCCTATTACCACGTTATTCCCGTTGCTTCATTGCTCATGCATATCCCATTTTCTTCATCCTTTCAGGAGACCGAACGCAAACGGGAGGCATTTATGCAGCTTCTGGCGCAGAGATACCCCCAGTATGCCGACAAGATCCAAGGGGTGGGCGCCTCCCCGCCTCCTCATGCCCAGCAAGTTGACAAGGTAAGCCAACATTATCTTGTGTGTGAGCACTAAATATACTTCCACAAAACGCCTCAGCACTGAGAATTTCTGTTTAGAGAAAATGGGGATTTTGTTTTGCGATTTCTCTTTTAAATCTTTGAAGTATGGAGGAACCGATTTGGTCATAAACTTGCTCATCTGACTCTGCCTGCATCCAGTGAGTTCCCTTTAAAAACAGCACGCAGTCTCGTCAGTAGTTTTACTCAGAAGTCTATCACCTCTAAGAATAGATTGGCATTATTAAAACATAAATTTTAATGTCATCAAAGAAATCCTTGATACTCTAGTAATTCCTGTAGTCATTTTTAAAGCTTATAAATAGTGGACAAAATGCAGATTTTAGAGAATGAAATGATACACTACTGTGTCTTTTAACCCTAGAGTGTCAGGAGAAATGTTTAGAAAAATAAAGGATTCTTTAGCGATAATTGGCCTTACAAAAGTTTTTATGACAGTTTAGACCTACCTTTTATCTCATTGTTAGTATTTGTTGATGGGAAGGTAATTCCAATATGAAGTATAATGAGCAAGTCTTTGGATAGATCGACCTTGTGACAGTTCCAGTGTTAACAGTGTTGAAAGCCATGTTTGAATAGGTGAGGGAATAGTGAGCCATTTGTTTTTTTTTTTTAGCCAGCTAGATTACTTTCTATTGCCAAATACGAGAGGTATAGGACCAGGCATTGTAAAGAAGAAAAACAATCACTTTCTCTCCTGTTACTTCAAATATGTGCACCACATAAAAACCACATAAAGAAACAACAAACAAACAAACAAACAAACCGATCACGATAAGAAGAAAACATTTACATCATATGATGAATTTTTAAAGTTTTTTTTTCTGTAATTGTGTTCCAAATATCATGAAAAACAGTTATTTTTTAAATCCTTTTTTTTTTAAAGCTTGTTTATTCCTTTTGTACTGGGCAAAGAGAGATAATTTGGCTGACGGTTACAATGGCTCATTAAACTCTGGTGAAAAAAGGGCGTTTTGTCAAAGTGTGTTAAACAGTAGAAGGCAGCCCGCATTCTTTCTGTCAGATTATACCACTCACTCAGCCTGTCTTTCTGTTTGTTTGTTCCAGCCTGTATCTTGAGCACGATTGTGCGAAAATGCGTGTCAGATTTGCACCCGTACGACTTAATTAGTCTTGACAAACAGTCACATGCGCTGCCTGTGTTTTCGACGTTAAAAATAACATGAAATTAACAGAGCTCCAGAATTTATGGAGTACGTGGAAATAACGCAAGCACAATTTGATGCAGGAACTACAAGCTTCAAGGATAGAAATTTATATGAACATTATGAGCGAGTTCAGGGGTCAGGGGCAGAAGACGACCAGGGGGAAAAATAGTTGGGCTGAGTGAAAGAAATACCGTAAAGGAACCACTGTCTGTCACTAAAGTCACACTTCTGGCCCAGACCAACAACAATCAATAAGAATCCGACAGTTTGTAATGAAAATTGACAACATTGAAACGCATGTAACCAAATACAGCCTGATAGCGCTATGGAGGAAAACATTTTATGTAACGCTCAAGAATAGAAGAGCACCGTAGATTCTACCACAGACTCGTTGCTGGACTATTGTAGGTGGTGAGAGGATGGATAGATAGATGAATGACTTCATTCACTCATAAATGACCATGGCTGTGGTACTGTTGAAGCCCAAAGGGGTACGTTTTTCTTGACTGTAAAGGCCAATACGGGAGAGACGTGTCCTGTAACAGAGATTCCATATGAAAGTGGTGTGAGAGATGTGCTTGGATTTTTCGTTCTTCCACTTCACTCTTGGGATCTCTTAGCCTTGCCAAGTTTCACCACCCCGATGCCATCAGATTTCCAGCTTGGGAAAGAGTAACAAAGAATTATAATGATAAATCAGTCCCTGAGTGTAAATAGAAAAGAAAAATATGCATTGAGCTGTCTTTAGCTGCCCTTGATCAGGACCGCTCGATGTTACTATACAACGGAGAGATCGGTGGGATTTTTCTCTGAAACAAAATCTCTTGTTCAGTTCACTACTCAGTGAATTCCGACGGTTGCAAATTTTGAATAGCTTTGGGCAGTTATTCGTTTTATTGGTGCCTATGTTACTTCCTTGTACTCTGAGCATTTCGTTTTTCACTTTACTGAATATATGGCTTTTGTTACATTGCTGCCTCCAAACTGAGCGAAAAAAGAAAGAAAGAAAGAACGAAAGAAAGATAGATAGATAGAAAGAAAAGAAAAAAGAAAGGAAGAAAGGAAGAAAGAATTAGACAGAAAGAAAGACGTATTACATTGTACAAGATGCAGTTGCCACGTGAAGGCCAACAGGATGACGGAAGCGAAGATCAGTCGAAGTGTCTGTGCTTAGAATAACATACCGTACACAATGCATTCTCAGGTCCTGGTGTGCATACTTGATACCAGCAAAACACAGTAACAGACGCCGGCAGATTCACTAGTGGCATTGTGTACTGACAGGCTGATGGATGGAGTGATAGAAAGCTGTGCTAGACCGGTAATCCGCCAACGTTCACAGCCTTCCTAGAGTTGCGTTTATGTTTGTCAGGATGGCGGTGATTGAGTATAGAAAGTAATCTATCTATCTATCTATCTATCTATCTATCTATCTATCTATCTATCTATCTATCTATCTATCTATCTATCTA
>JBCEWB010445081.1:0-19964 GCA_039654565.1 Peronia peronii | reverse complement strand
TATCTATCTATCTATCTATCTATCTATCTATCTATCTATCTATCTATCTATCTATCTATCTATCTATCTATTTGTCTACCCCTGTCAATATGTCTGTTTGTGTTTTGTTTATCTATCTATCTGTCTGTCTACCTATCTATTTATTTATCGATCCACCAATTTATCAATCTATCTTAATTGCTCCATCTATCTCAGGCAGTCATTGTCTTCAAGGCTTACCAGATGGAGGACTTCGATCCCCCTTGGTCAGGACTGGTATATTATCTGATTGTCTTGTTCTGTCTGATGTGGATCCCTGCCTCCTTTTTCTACTACAGCTGTCGTCACGGACTGTGGTCGGTAGGTAGCAATTATACAAGGCTTTTGGTAATCTTGAACTTCAGAATGACATTCAATAATATATGTCTGAATGTGATAATATCACTTTTTTGAATGTGACAAAAGGGATCACCATGGCCATGTAGTTTGACTTCTGCTCTGTGGTGAACAACTCACGTCGTGAGTTGCGGGACTCGCGGATCCTGTCATAGGGGGATGGAAAAATACGAAGATTGAAACCTGCATTCTTTCAGTCATTCAAAGATTCCCGGCTACTTAGGTAAGGAAACCTGACGTCTAGCTTTCCCTGATAAGGGCGAATATATTTCGGAGGTCCCGTGTGTATGTTACGCACGTTAAAGAATCCTAAGCAGCTAAACATCGATGAAGAGTAAGCAGGCCACTGTCCAGGCAAAACTTTCAAATTCAAATTTCTACTCACAGAACTTCTCACCAAAAAAAAAAGCAGGTCAGGCACTTAAAGCCGAGATAATTCTAAGAATTAAAAGGCTTTGAAAAATAATAAAAATACATATACAGCTGTATATATAATGAGAATTTTTTTTTAAAAAAAATACCAGTATAAAGTTTAACTTAGAGAAACTGAAAGACATCAACATCAAGGAACAATCCCAAGCTAGCACCGGTGTAAGAGTTGGCCTGTTGCTGTTCTTGGACGGATGTATCAGCCAAGACCAATAACTTTAATATCTAATGGCATCAGAAATCCTAGATTACAATCGTCCTAAGTCACGGCAGTGGACTGCCAGTATCATCTGACGTGTGTGACATAAGAAGGACATTATAGGCGAAAAAGAACAAAGAAGGAGGAAGACAAATAATAAAAAAAAAAAAACCCACACCTACAGGAAAATAGGAAAATCGAGAGAGAGATGAAAGAAGCTCGGCAAAGATGGGAACCATCAAAAAAAGTAACCCCCCCCCCCCCCCTAAAAAAAAATTCTTCCAAACAGTGAAAAACCTGACCAAACACTTGTTAGACAAAGACGAAGACGGAGAATGTCTCACTGTAGAAGGTTGACTTCAAGACAAGATGGACACAATACTGTGCTGAGCTCTGCAACCGTAACAGTCAAGAATAACTCTGCATGCACTTTGATATGTTAAGAACATCCTAAAAAAAGGTGATCTTCCTATTCGATGTGAAGAAATCGAAGAGGTAATGAGGACTCTCAAATGTGGAAGAACAACAGATGTAGACAACATTCCAGTAGAACTTCTGATTCAGGGAGGACAACCATCGAAAGACTAAGGCACAGAGGCAGACAAAGGAAGAAGTGAGTGGATAACATGGGGAAATGGATTGACAAAACATTTGCACAGACAATGGATTGACAGAATCAAAGTGTGGACAGTAACCAGCTTTACTGGGATCCAAACCTAGATCAGACATGGATAGAGATGGAGGGAGTTGTCACAAGAAACAACAGTTGTTCACGATGCCACGCCGGTCTTCAGGGTAGATAACGGCACTCGTGAGACGAAGTCGGTAGTTATTTCCACGAAGTCAGTCTTGGTAAGCCTTTCCGTGAGTCGTGATGACTAATCCTCGCTTAGCTGCAGTTAGAACTGTATAGAACGACAGAGAATGATTCAGACAAACTTCTAGCTTCACCTGTATTGCAGTTTTGAAGACAGGAGGCAAAAAGGTGTTCGCAGTCACATTCCTTCATTGTTCCCGAATTCTAGACACTCTTTGACACTGGTGAAGTATTAGACCAGCCCTCTCATCCTTTTCTTTGTATTCCTTTCCTTCTGTTATTTCACATTGGTCCTTGTAGAATGATTTTGGCAACATCTTGCTTGACAAACAAGCAATACTCTATTACTCTCTGCCTCCTTCTCTTACCATCTTTACTGACCTCTTTCATTCATTCATTCATTCACCCGTTCATTCATTCATTCATTCATAATTAATTAATTAACTAATTCAGAAATGTACTTATTCATTCATTCATTCATAAATTCATTCATTCATTCATTCATTCATTCATTCCTTTCACTTTTTTTTCTATTTTGAACATGTTTGAAATAAAACAATTCTTGTTTTAGACTATTGGAATCGCGTAAAGAGGAGCAATTTGGCTGACTGACCACAGAAATGTCTCTTTAATTTGTCCACAGCTGACCCAACCAAAGAGGGAATGGCTGGACAGACGGCAGACAGGAAAGAAACGGGTGGATGACGGCGTGGAACTGTACACCATTGAGAAAGGGAATAAACTCGGTGAATTCACTATAAACGTGGGCAAAGGGAACGCATTCGACGCGGATAACCTGAATTCCTCGGACAAAGGTGCCTTCACCAATGAGGCATTCATCAGTGAAAATGGCGGCGATAAGGCATCAAGGTTTTGAGGGGGAGAAACGATATACCGGAGTCCCAATGTAATGAAAATTGTCTAACTCTTTTTCCTCTTCTTCTTCTTCTTCTTTTTCTTTCTTTCTTTCTTTCTTTCTGTCTTTCTTCTTCTTCCTCTGCTTCTTCTTCTTCGTCTTCTTCTTCTTCTTCCTTTTTCTTCTTTTGTTTTTTAAGCCTTCTGAATACAATTATGCTACAATTATGATACAGTAAAATTGAATCGAAGTAAAAGTTTGAGTAATGAGTTAGGGGACATTTTAGCCGAAGGGATTAGGCATCGATTCGAATCCTACCGGCGAAAGGGACATATTGATAGAAACTGTTTTTTGTTTGAGTGACTCAGTGTTTTCTGGTTGTGTCTTGGATAGGGAAGCCGGACTGTCTAGAGCTCTTGGGAAACGATGAACTCCATCATTATGTACGTTACATCTGTTAAAGAACCCTTGGCAATTAAAAATCGGATGAGGAGTAGGCGGAAACGCTGCTGTCCAGGCAAAATTTTCAAAATCCAAATCTCTACCCAACATTTCTTTTCACTAATTGGACAGGCACTTAAAGGTGAGATAATTCTATTTTCTTAGGATAAAAAGGCTGCATACATAGTATTGATAGTAATAATAATAATAATAATAATAATAATAATCGATCCATACACAATTCGGAGTGAGTGAAGTATTGGATTCCGGTTTGTTGTTTCAGAAGCAACAACAAACAAATAAAGAAAGATCAACAGTCTTGTGGGTTTACAAGATCATCTGGAGTGGAAGAAATAGAGCTTCACTCTGTTTTTGTGACAAATAGCCAGTTTAAAGTGAATTGTATTTTATTAATAAAGAAAAAAATTCACATATTAACTCACACACAAGGGATGGTTCAAAACAAATGTTACAAATGCGAATTGCCTAATAAGACTTTGTCAAAAGTCCTTTGAAAATGAACATTTTCAAGACGCATCAAGATCACTTCTTTTTTCATCAAAAAATCTGAGAACTGGGTTTGAAAATCAAGGCATTTCGTAGAGACTTTGATCGCAGCCATGCAAAATAGACTACAATGCCCTGAGTGGGGCAACAGAGAAATAATACAGTTAATTACTTAGTGCCAGTGCCAGTGATTCAAATAATGTTCTTGTTGGACTTTTTTTTTCTGTAACCTGCCATGAATTCGAGCAATGTGAAATATCAATGCATTGGTTCAGGAAAATAGTGGCATTCTTAAAGTCAATGTTTCATTTACTTTTTGTTATATTTTGTTTTACAAGCTCATGCCAACATCACAGTTTTAATTATGCCTCTGTTCATTATATCAGTATTTGGTTGCTTTTTTCCCTGGTTATCTGATGAGTATTTGTATATCACAAGGCCGATGAGCGGATAGGATATGGTGGGCTTTAATGACAATGTGAACAGTGCAGAAATTTAAATTACATCGACTTCGAGAAAGATAAATGAAGTGTATATGTATGGATATGAAACGTGCTTAAAAGTGATAAAAGCAGTAAGAGAGAATTAAGTGACAGAGTAAGAGAGGAAATATGACGAAGAAGAGAGAGAGAGAGAAGAAAAGAAAGAGACAAGACAGAGAAAGAAAATGACAGGGCGAAAAAGAAAAAGATAGATACACTTGAAAACAGAGAGACAAGGGGACGAGAAAGAGGAAAAGATTGAAAGAGGGGCACAGAAAGAGATATGAAGAGAAGAGAGAGCGACACAGAGAAAGAAAAAAGACAGAAGAAAAGAGGCGGAGAGGAGGGGAGGTGGGAGGCGAAGAAAAGAAAAGATACACGTGTGAGACAGAAAAAAAAAAAGATAGAGAACGACAGAAGCAAGAAAGAGATAGAGAGAAGGGAGAGACGGAGGGGAAAGAAAAAGAAAGATACATTTGAAAGAGAGAAGGAGAAAAAAAAGAAGAAGAGATAGGAAGTTGGAGTGTGAGAGGACGGGAGTGGGGGGGGGGGGGGTGGACTGTGTAAGTGAGGCCTTCCTGACACGGGCACGTTCCTCATAAGGACACCACTTGACTTAACTTCAAGTTGGGAGACCCTTCAGTTGCTGTCGCAGTAGGATAAATACATATCATGTAGGAAACTGTCTAACACGGCGGTCATCTAGAGGGTTCAGATATGCAGCGATCATCTTCATCCTGGCCGCAGGGCATTTCCAAATGTATGCAAATATGGCGCGTGGGTGGAAAAATATGATTATTGTTATTATGATCGTTTAGCGCTCACCAATATTCCGGGAAATTCCATCGACCCATGACCTTGGCCTTGTCTGTGCCGCAAGTTTGCGTCACTTCTTGGTTTGACCCTGGAAATTTATGAACGAAAACTCTTCGCTATGAGTGACCGACGTTACACATTTAAAAAGCCAAATAGAAACAGTGATGAGTAATGTTAATGATGTAATTGCGGAGGAAAACACCAGACCTACTTCTTCCGGCCAGAAATCCCGTCAAGCTTTTCTGAAATTTTGTGTTCTGCTATTGTAATAGGCCTTGGCTTGTTTTATTCAATCCCTGAAGGGGGGTGGAGGTGGGGGTGGGGACTATCTCGGCCATCCAATTGGCTTTATTTCAGTAATAATCCCTTCATTTTGCTCTGTCGGAAACTGTTGTGACATTAACTACCAGAAATATTTTGTAAGGCCTGTTATTATTATTATTATTATTATTATTATTGTAGTTGTTGTAGTCGTTGTTGTTGTTGTTGTTGTTGTTGTTGTTGTTGTTGTTGTTTATATTTTTCAAATAGATATGATGTTTTTACCCTTTTGTTTTTATTTTCCAAAAATCGCATCTGAAGAAATCGATTGTTTTTACATTGTCAGTTTCTTTTGCCTTAACTTATCGAACGCTTTCTCTGTATCGAAAACGTGCTAAATTATAATTATGTGAACTGAGTTTCAGTGTTCATCTTTAATTATCTGCATATTACTTTGGCGGTTAAATGTCTTTGAAACATGACCTCTACTAAAGTTCAGATTTGCATGATTGTTTTTCAAAAATTATTTTCTTATCTATCTATTTTATCTTGTGTGTTTTATTCTGTTTCATTTTATATCTTATTTCATTTTGCTTGATTTCCTTTTCATTTCATTTACCTTTAAAAAAAAAAAAAAGATAATGAAGACAACGATATTTAAGCTATGCGATAGCAAAGAGATGTAGGGATAGAAATGATTTGATTTGTTCCCTTCTTTATCTTGTGTGTACTTATGTTAAAACTCATTCGCTCCGTAATTATTTTTTGGGTCTGTACGTAATTTTTTCTAATATCCGATGCTCACGAGCCGATTAGTCGGCTCATCATACGGAAGCACCAGATAACCGAGCCGATCAGCCGGCTCATCTTAATGCAAATGGTAAAATAAATTGTTGATCGAAAAAAAAATATTTTTCCCCCGTTTACCTCATGGGGCACATTTATAACTGATCCGGACTGGAAAGAAAAAGGAAGAAAAATGCCTCTAAATCGCAGTGTTTTGCTGGGAAATCAAATTGTGATGGACTGTAACCGTCACTCGGTAACGTCTCCCGATTGGTTATAACTTTTCTTTTTGATATCATTCCTCACTTTCATGCGCAGTATCCATTTGTAAATGTGACGTGTGTGTGTGTGTGTGTATATGTGTGTATGTGTATGAGAAAGAGAGAGTGTGTGTGTGTGTATTGTTTCGTTTCAACAATTTGTTATGCTCTCTCAAGCAACCAAAATAAATCAGTAAATAAATAAGTAAATAAATAAGTAAATAAACAATCAATGAACAAACAAAATACAAATAATTTTTTTTTTAAAAGTATAAATGTAATAAACCAGCAATTCCGCTAACGACGTCACAATCAGTTAATATACTCTGTCACTTCAGTAAAAGATTAGACCTATCTACGCGAGACATCTGCCATTTGATAATCATTCACTATGATGACAAAATAAAAATACACGAAATGTGTTTATTACATTCCAGCGTCATTCCAATCAGCCGATAGGAAAAATAACAGAATTCTAAGCCACGCATCTGTTATATTCCGAGGTCATTTCAACTTGCTTGTGTGCTGAGGAATGATGACATAATTGTAAGTCAAGCATCTGTTACATTCCAAGATTATTTCAGTTTCTGTTCGTGTTTATGAAAGATAACATAATTAATTCTTCCCTGTGTCTTCATTTCATTCCAGTGTAATTTGCCCTCGCATTGTGAAGAACTAATATAATAAATTATACGTCATTATTTGTTAAATTCCACTGTCAGACCAGCTTGAGCTAAGAGAGATGGCATAATTTACATCATGTCATTGTTACAGTCCCAATATTTCATTCCAGCTTTAGCTGAAGAGAGGAAACCAAATCTATAATATGCCATGTTTTTGTTACATTCTAAATAAGGTTATTTCAGCTTGCACTTGGGAGGGATAACATAAATGCACGCCATAGTTGTTACATTCCAAAATCATTTCAGCTTCCCTGTAATAGGAACAGTATAATTATACAACCTGTTCCTTGTTACATTCCAATGTCGTTCCAGCTTGTGCTTTGGAGGGATTATTATTAAAATTACACGCAATGTTCCAACACAAACAAAGTCTATATACATCAGGTTTTGTTATATTCCAACGTATCCCAGTTGACGCGAAAGAGTGAAAGCCTATTTTATATGTTATGTTTTTGTTACATTCCTCATTCCTTTCAGCCTGGGCTTAGGAGAGATAATCACAATTATGCCTTATTTATGCCTTTGCTACATTCCAATCACATCCAGTGAATCCTTGGTAATATCATCGATTATATCGATAGTTATGGGTGAACATAATCAGTTTTTTTAATATATTATGTTCATGTACTTTATTATGTAAATGATACACCATAATCCAAACCAGCTGAAAATATTCCAGATAATATATTAATATACATCTGATAGTTGTACATAATGCAAAAGTTTGTTCGTTCGTTTGTTTGTTTGTTGTGCACATGTGTGTATTTTAAATCAATAAATGCATATCTTTTTAATATTTATGTTTCCTCTTATGCCTTCTACGAAATGTGAGCTAAGTACAACAACCACCACCGACAATAACAACACCAACAACAGCAACCGCAGCAGCAATAACAACGACAGCAACAACCACAAGAACATCAAAAACAGCTGCAGCAACAAAAATAAAAACAAAATCTACATCGCATGAATCAGAGTGTCTGTAGTAAATGTCATAACTTGCGTTATTGGCAATGATAACATTTAAAATAACAGGGGCAACAACAACAACAATAACAACAGCAACACCAAGAGCTATATCAACTGAGTGGGAAACTGAACCATTCCATTACTCTACCACAACAACAATAAAAACAATTATAAATACAAGACTCACAATAACAAACATGGTTGCATCACAGAACAACGATATCACAGTAATAAATGCCACAACAACAACAACGATAACAACAACAACAAAAGCAGTAACAGCAACACCAACAGACAGAGACCATACTCTACCGAACTTATAATATTATACAAGGCAGTGAATACAACACTTAAACCCGGATACTTAAAGAGGTGCTTAACATTTTCTTCCGCTCACTTTAAGAAATACAAGTACACCAACCCTTGTATAAAGTTAACCTTCATTCAACCAGTCTGCAAAATGTACATGCACGACACCATCCCACATATTACAGAAATAATATACCTACAAAAATATCTCATCCAATACAGCCATCCACATACATATTTATATGAAACCATCCCACAAAGTGTAGACACACTTGCGCTAGTAAGAAAGAGAGTGGGGGAAGGGGCTGGAGGGGAATCTCATTATACAAACAGGAATACATCAAACCACCCAGAACGAAGCTGAGGTGACCAACCGCTGGAGGTTGAAGAGCGGTATAATTTTAAACCATAACCTCACACGGGGATGGGGCGGGGAGAGGGGGGAGGGTGTCGCCGTGGCTATGTGCTTTGGCGTCTGCTCCGTAATGAACAACTCACGTCATGGGTTGCGGGTCGACTCGCGGATCCTGCCACTGGGGGATGACAAGGATGCAAAGATTAGAACCTGTATTTTTTTCACGCTCCCATGGCTTCCGACGTCTAGTCTTCTCAGATAATGGCGAATATATTTCGTTACAGACGTTAATCAACCCATAGCAGTCAAAAATTGATGAAGAGTAGGCGGAATGGCGCTGTCCGGGCAACATTTTCCAAATTCCAAATTTCTACCCACAAAAATTTTCAGCAAAAAAAAAAAACCAAAAAAAAAACATGCAACTACATGTACTTAGAGCCGAGATGCTCCAACCTTTTGAGGATTGAAAGGCTTCAAAAAAGAAAAAAAAAACAGGTACAAAAATACGAATGAAACACTCCGTATGAGACTGCATTTCTACATTCACAGATACTCACACAAGATCATTCCTGCAGGATACAATGGCACGAATAAGATGTACAGAACCCTCTCAAATTATACTTACTTATTGTACAAACACGTACATTAAGCCCTCTCACCAGATACCACACATAGTACATATACTATGTCTCAAGATACGAACAACACAGACATACACACACACACACACACACTCACATATATAGGCCCTACAACACTTATACACACAAGCCACCCCATATCATTCACATATGTACATACAAAGTTATGTCAGAAGATATGAATGCACCCACATACACCCACATACAACACATGCACACGCAGAGCCATCCTATATTATTCACATATGCACATACAAAGCTATGCCACAAGATACGAATACGAACATACCTTCATACGAACACCTTCATACACACACACATACGCACACTTAGGCAAAGATATCCACACGATACACCCACAGACGCATATACAAATACACCCATAGAGCATCCCATATCATTCCCATAATGCACATACAAAGTTATGCCACAAGATATGAACACATCCACATACGAACAAGTACACACACTTAAGCAAAGCCATCCCATATGATACACCCACACATGCGCATACAACAAATATACACACAGCCATACCATATGATTCCCATATGCACATGCCACGAAATGCGAACACACCCACATACACCCACATATAACGTGCACACACAGAGCCATCCCATTCTATTCACATATGCTCATACAAAGCTATGCCACAAAATACGAACACATCCACATACGAACACCACACATAGACACACATACGCACACTTAGACAAAGCCATCCTATATGATGCACTCATACACTCACAAACTAAACGATCCCATAAGATACTTATCCTCTTCGAACACAGACAAAGGTGTAAACAACCGCTTGAATGAGAAACAAACACTTGATAAGCGATAGCATGCAATGGGAGAGCATTATGACCAGTCCTGTAGTAGAACACAAGATTTCAGAGAAACCCGAGTGAATTTCCGGCCAGAAGTACGTCAGATGTTTTCCTCCATAATGAGGGATAGTTTTTGACTAGCGCTATTACTTCCCTTTACCAGACACAAGGGTTGTTAAAGAAACAGTTTAAAGAAGGAAAATCTCGCTTTTCTTCTTGTCATTTGAAAAACTGATCACAAAACTTCTGGCTAAAATTATTACAGAAGAACAGTTTCTTTACAATGATTTATATCTATATCTATCTATCTATCTATCTATCTATCTATCTATCTATCTATCTATCTATCTATCTATCTATATCTATAACTATGTAACTATATAACTATATAACTATGTAACTATATAACTATATAACTATATAACTATATAACTATATAACTATATATATACATTTCAAACAAAGAGTGAAAAAGTTTTTATTCGGTCTCTATGTTGCTTGTTCGACATCCTTGTGCCTGGCAAAGGGAAATTACAAGATTAGTTAAAAACAATTTTCATTAACGCTAGTCTCTACTATTATTATTTGGAGGGCATCTAGTTTTACAAGACTTTCATTTTGTGAAATCTATCATTCAGAGCGAAGAGTTTTAGTCATAAATTTTCCACCCACCATACCAGGGTCAAGCCAAGAAGTCAGGCAAACTAGCCTCTGAGGCAAGGCCAAGGTCATGCACGGGTCGTTGAAATTTTCCTGAATACTGGTGAGCGCTATCACTTCCCTGTACCAGACATAGAGGTATTGAACAAGCATAGTAGAGAAGGGGAAAAAAAAAACCACTTCTGCGCCCTTTGCCTGAAACATAATATGTCTTGAAAAATACCAGATGCTCTTGAAAAAGATCTTCTTCTCAAAACTTTTATCATCGAACTTTTATCATCTGTCGAACTACAGAAGTAAAGCTATTTTTTCATCGTTACATTGTTTGCTCAACATCTCTTATATCTGGCAAAGTGAAGTTATAGGACTGGACACAATGATCTTCCATTCTATTTGTGCTCAATCTTCACATCAGCACGCCATTCATGCATGTGAGTTGGGGACGAGCGGAGTTGGTGGTGTTTTCAATACGGAGTTTCTCAGGAAATGTACAGTTAACTAATCTTCTTGTTCAAATAACCTGCATCGAAGTGCGCATCTACTTACAGATCCTTCAGTGTTTTTGTTTTTGTTTTGTATTTTTGTTTTGTTTTGTTTTTGAATATTAGAGAACTAGTGCATTTTTAGCACGATTCGTGCATTTTCTGGTCGTGACTAAAGTGTCCGTAATGGCAGATTTTTGAACCCAGTCCTATTCATATACTATGCCAGGCAAAAGAGGTATTTAGGAATCACAGTTACGGTTTTGTTAAGCTTTTCAACCTCCTGTCGTGGTGGTTATCTCAGCTATAAATATTAGGAAACAGTGTAAAGAGCAAAAAAAAAAATTCTTTACTTCATCTCATTTGAACGACTGATCACGAAAAAATTCTGACAAAATTATAATAATAACGGGAAAACATTCCCTTTATATTATATTGTTTTTTTTTGTTTTGTTTTGTTTTGTTTTTTTAAATCATGAGGTATGTTTTAGGCAAAGGATGCAAAAGTGATTTTTTTTCTTGTTTACACTGCTTGTTCAACACCTCTTATTTCTAGCAAAGGGGAGAAATAGGGCTGGTCACAACGATCTCCCATTATATCCCCCCTCTCCCCCCTTTTTTTTCTTTCAGGATGTCAATTCATACTTTGTGTTATCTCAAAGTCCATGGATGTTTCCATCATGTCAATTGATACCTGATTTTTGTTTCAACTCCTGCAGTCCCACTTTTCTAATGGCCTCAGGGACTGGCGGTTTTAATGCATACTAATATTTAGATTATTACTTAAAACAAACAAACAAAGAAAAACACACGATTAAAAATAATTTTTTTTTTCACGGATCTTGTGGCCTATCTACAGTAGAGAGAGAGAGAGAGAGAGAGAGAGAGAGGAAGAGAAAAGGCAAACAGATCGTTTGGCAGTTTATGCACACTAAGGAAATCGAACTAAAACAGTTTTGATTTTTTCCACGAAAAAATGATTAAGAAAAAAAAAAGGAAAAGAACAATTTCAAACCGGTTCTCTGGCAAGCCCTTGTCTGTTCCACCACTTACAGACACGAGAGATAAATTTCACAGCTCAAAAATGGCTTTCACATCCATTTTTCCTCAGCTCACCCGGATATCCGGCTTGCCTATAAACATTCACCATTCAGACCCACAGGCGCCCATTCACTGCTCACTCACTCTCACACAAACACCCATACCATAATAACAACACCATCTAAAATTTAAAGTCAAGGACGTACTGAGATATCTAGAGTTCGTTGTTTGAGGGAGAGGGAAGGGAAGGGAACAATTGAATTTAACCCTTTCCAGTTCAGAGTGGCATACTGGACTCGTTCTGAATTTCAAAGTGAGCACACAGCAGTGGTCAACTCTCCGTTTGTTTTACCATTGTGAGTGTCGGTGGGATGTCTCCCATGGAATGCCATCCTCGACGTTCCAGGAGTAACATCTCTTCTCTCTCTCTCTCTCTCTCTCTCTCCTTGCTTCTGTCTTCTGTCCCGCTTTCTTTCCTACTTGATCAGCTTTTTGACATGTGCACGTACCTTACCGCGCTGGCACAATATTATAGCCGTGGTCGTGCTGATGTGCCGTTAAACCCCAACACAAGCATAATAACATTGTGAGTTATTATTTGATAGAGACAACGGCTCATTTGTCTTTATTGTGGAACACATTCGTTATCTTGTGAACAATACACAAAAGTCCTTATTATGCAACTTATAAATGGAAGAACAATATGAAACAGGGAGGAGGACAGACAGATGAACGTTCGATACCTTGACTGAAAAGACAAGTCGTTCTGTGAAATTATTCACAATGCCATTCCAGCTACCCCATGGTAAAACGTATCGCCAGTAGAGATTCAGACAGAGCCCATTGATGGAAAGAAGAAATGGCTTCACACTATTGAGCACTAGGAGCATGTTGAGTGTTTTGTGTGTCAAGATTGTTACAAGGTATAGAGAATTCATGTAGACAATATTTAGTCCACACTATCGATTTCAAAATGAGACAATTTAGGTGAAGATTTCCTTACTACAATGAAAAAGCGCGGACAGGAGTGCTTTGGACACGTTCAGAGATTATCAGGGCTTGCCAGGACAAACCTACAAGGCACAGTAAGTTAAGATAAGATAAACTTTTTTTTGTCCTCACAAAGGAAATTCCATTCACAGCCGATGATATACAGTAATATATAAGAATTATCTCAGACACATCCACATTACAGGCAAACAAAAATATCACTCACAGAAATGCATAAGAACAAGGCAGACTCAAAGATCATGGCCTCAACTTAATAAGCGTACGGCTGATGTGGCCAAAATGGATATTTGTAGCGCTCATGATTTGTTTTTACATGCAACAAACGCCTAGTTCTTTCGGAATATTTCAATTGATGATAAAGAAGAGTGACAAAAAGACAGACAATCAAAGAAATGGAAGGACAATATCCGCGACTGGACAAGTCAGAGAAAAGTCAGAGAAAAGAGAGAGAAAAATGGAGGGCTTTGTTTGCTAGATCAGCTGTATCGTCCATACGGCCCTCCAGACCACGAGGCAGGTAACACACAACCATCTTGTTCTAGAATGATTAAGTCCTGCCGTTTTATTTCAAATAAATCTGGTTCGAAGTCACAGACAGTTAAAGAACGACTGGTTAAGATTTTGTTAGTAATTTTGAACTGTGGAGCGTTTTTACCAGAAGTTTAAGAGATCGTTTCATCTTTCAGCTATAGCCTAAGTAGTGTTGATTCAAAGGCATCATAAAATGTTAGAGTAATAGAATAATGTGTTATAGAAATAGGGTATTTTGGCATTAGATAACAACTCTACACACACACACATACACACACACACACACACACACAAAGGTATGATTTTAGAAACGCAGTATTATGATATTATGTGAAATCATATAATTATAGAATGGGGAAAAAAGGAGGGGGCGGGGGGGCCGCCTACACATAGATGAAAATGTATGATTATTGAAAAGGAGACCTAAAAAAGCAAGGTGAAAATGTATGGTTATAGCAAGGGTCGTTCTGACATAAGGTGAAGATTTATTATTACAGGAAGTGGACATCATGACATAAGGTGAAAATGTTTGATAACAGAACAAGGCATAATAATAAGATAGAAGTGGTTGATTATAGAGAAAACATATCCCAAGAAAAACCAATTCTGAAACAGGGGATCATGATGAACTTATACTTGAAATAAGTCGTAATGCAGTTCCATCTCAAATTATAAGAGGACATAATATACAGTTTTATGCCTTTCCCTAAAAGTTTAGGATCTGTAGTACTAAAATCACCTGAGCTTTTCCAAATTATCATTTTTTGATGTACAACGATGTCCTGTTGAAGTTGATCGGTTTTTCACGACAAGGAGGTAAAAGCATTGGGAAATCAACAAGATTTAATGTAGATTTATTTACATTTCACAGACATGAATAGCCATAGGTTTGCCAGCCTAAGAACTGAAACGGTGATAGGACACTGAATCGGACGTGCAGAGATTACGTGCAAAAGAGAACTATTTTGATGAAAAGCATGTCATGTGTACTATAAGCCAGTACTTGAGAGAATCCGCTTCGCTGCCAAAATGCATGTAGCACCTCTACTGAAATCTTATCCATCTATCGGTGCATCCATCGATCCTTTCATCCATCAATAAATCCATCCCTCCATCCACCTATCCATTCATCCATCCATCCATGTATCCATTCATCCATCCATGTATCCATTCATCCATCCATCTATCCATCCATCCATCATCTACTTCTCACTCAAGATCACGTAGATCTACTTGAGAAATGCATGTTTCTGTCCAGCCCTCTCATACCACTTACGTCTGACACAGAGCAGGATATGACTGAGAGATCGAGCAGATTATGAAGTAAAACAAGAATATCCGGCAAAAATTTCACAGTTAGCTGGGAAGGATACAAAGATCGAAATCTGCATTTTTTTTCCAGTGAACCAACGGTCCCCTAGCTTTTTTGAGTAGGGAAGCTCGACGCTTAGTCTTCTCGGATAAGGGGGCGAATATATTTCGGACATGGCACGTTACGCATGTTAAAGAACCTTTGGCAGTTAGAAATCGAAGAAGAGTAGGCGGAAAAGCCGCTGTCCGGGAAAAAATTCCAAATTCCAGATTTCTACCCACACAAATGCCCATCAAAATTTTAATAACATGCAGCCACTTAAAGCCGACATAATCCTACTTTCTTAGGATTGAAAGTCTTAATATAAAAAACAATTTTTTTTTTAAAAAAAACGTTTTTCTTTGGTCACCCTGTGCTCTGAAACTTGACTCCTTCGTGTTGTCTGGCTACACTGAATTGTGAGTACACTTTTTATTCCGTCATTAATAAATTAATGTGTTGATTTCTTATATCCTTCAGTAGTATTTGAACAAATTTAGTATTTCATAGCATTTTTAGAGTATCATTAACAAAGCCTTACGACAGCCGCCATTGAAGTGAATTCAAATTCAGATGAAGGGCTCAATGGAAAACCTCGTGATGTCCATTTCAGAAATTTTAGAACTTTAGACAATAAAACTGTTATAATTCAAAATACTTTGGCAAAGTCATCATACTTTTTTTTATGTAGGATGAAAAATGGATAAACTACATAGTCATCAACAGTAAATCACACAAAGCCGGCAAACTTCAACTTCTTTAAAGTGTCAGAATGTGACATAACGAGTTCTTCCATTGAGCTCTTCATATGGTATTCTTTTGTACCTCAAAGCCGCGATGATTTTTTCATCGCATTGTTATTATGTCAGTGATTTCAAATTAGGAGCGAAGATTATGCTCTGAAAATAAATAATCTTCTGTGTAACTCAGTTACGTGACTGAAGGGATAGCACCATTACGTCGGTATGAGATCGCTTGACTCCGTCTCATTCTACTACGTCGTTTATGTGAAGAAAATTCTGATAGAAAACATAGGCTTGCTTGTGTTAAGTTTCAGATATTGTGGTTTTGTTTGTTTGTTTGTTTGTTTGTTTTTTGTCAGCGTTTTGCTGTCATCCCTGAATAAAACATCTTGAATGCCAGCTTGATGAAAATATTGGTGCGCTGAATACGTAGCCGAAGTTCTCTGGGCTAGGAATTGTTTTGTCCTTTTTTTCTCTCTCTCTCTTTGAATTGTCTTTTGTTTTCAGAAATACGGGCAGGGGGGAGGGGAAGGGAAGGAAGAGGGGAGAAGAACATAAATTATAGTTAACGGGCAAAATAGTGGTGTTCTGATTCTCTGTGCTATTTACCTTTTCTTTTTTTAAACATATATAATAATAAACACCCCAAATGCTTCTCATGGATGTAATAGTAATGCTATCCTTTAGGTATGATTTCAGTCTGGAATTAAGAGTAACAAGCCATAAGATAACAGCGAACAAGGAAACTAAATGTGTTGTAAATAAGCTGGCCTCAGGATGATAAAATTCGTTTTCCATATGAGTTGTGTGTTGTGTTGATGTTTAACGGCACATCAGCACCATCACGGCTATATTGTGCCAAACACGGTAAGATACATGGTCTTGAAGAAGAGAGGAAAGAGAGCTGGACAGAAGACAAGAGCAAAACGAAAGAAAGGAGATGTCACCCCTGGAACGTCGAGAATGGCACCGCCTACAGGTGGAAGCAAAGAAACTACCTATATATCCCCCGGGCCCCCGGGGAGGACCATTTTTCATATGACTGAAAAGTCGTAATAGTTGGCTTAGAGAGAGTGTTGTACATGTATGTATTTTAACTTTCAGAGGATAAATTAATTTCCGGGTGTTTCTGTGGACCTGCATTTAGCTGGTTAGTTTGCTTGGCTGTTCGATATCTTCAAGTCGCGAAAAACATTGGAGTCGCATTCTGTAGCGTTTTTTGTCTTTGGTCTTTCTTCTTTACCTCAGTCAACTGTCTCCTCAGATGGGGAAAGGCTTCGCGGCACAGCCCCCCTCCAATAAGAGAACACAAGATTTCGGGAAATACCCAACGCGGAAGTACGTCAGGCGTTTTCCTACGTCATTAAATCATTAACACTGCTCACTACTGTTATTATTTGGAGGGAATCTGGATCCAGTAAGCTCACAGCGAAGAGTTTTAGTCATACATTTCCTACCCACCGTATCAGGGTCAAACTAGGAAGTGAGGCTGATTTTTATGGCCGAGGCAAGGCCAAGGACATGGGAAGATGGCATTTTGGTGAATTCTATTCAGGCACTTAAAGACTAGGCTTTCTCATTTGAAGAGATCATATTCCTAGACATTTTACAGATATCTTTGTAGCGAAACTGTGGGACTCACAGACACACACTGAAACTCGCAAACACTGACACGCGGAAATCACCCATGATTTCCTCTTTGAGGTCAGTGAACCTAAATCGTGACTGTGGTACTTTGTTCACCCTTAGCATCCTGGACAAAATGCAAAAGTCTTTTTTTTTAATAAGTTAAATAAATTACAAAGCCGCCATTGTTACCGAAAAATCTTCGCTTCTAACATGTCCGGAAATTATCCACAGCTTGCCAAATAGTAAAACACAAGATTTCGGGAAAAACCCAACTCCGGAGAACGTCAGGCGATTACCTACCCATTAAATCATTAACACTACTCCCCTACCACTATTATTTGGAGGGCATCTAGGTTCAATAGGCTGACAGGGAAGAATTTTAGTCATAAATTTCCTACCCACTGTAACAGGCTTATATCAAAAAGTGAGGCAAACTTAGGGCCGAGACAAAGACATGGGAAGATGGAATTTCCTGGAATATTGGTGAACTCTATTGTCAAGATTTGACTGAAATGGGGTGAAAGAATGAAAATAAATCAAGATTTTCCACGCTGTGAAACCATCTATTTATGACAGTAGACAAATAAAAAAAAAAGGATGACCGGTAAAAGATAAAAGCAAAAAAAAAAGATTTAAAAAATTGTAGTACAGACATCAGATTGAATACATCTAACTGGTCAGAAGGAGCCCCAAACACATCAGACGGCATTATTAGCTAGGAGAAAGAAGGAGAACATGATGAAATATATTTTTAAAATGATGAATTGCGTTAATATAAGCAACGCACTGCATGACAAAATCTTCCGTCCTGATTCTGTATTCAGGTTCAACGATTCTATTACTAACACCTACAATGCACTAAATTGACACCACAATAAAGATTACCACAAAGAAGCTTTTGTGCTATTTCTGGAAGGTGTGGAGATATCCAGATCTTTTGGGGGACATGGGTTCAAATGACGTATAAGACGGATTCTAGGAAATCCCGCTGTATATGCCATGTCCGTGAAAGGCTTACACTTGTAATATTTTAAGTCCGGGATCTCACCACTCATTTGCCATCTCTAGCTCACCATTCCTAGCTTGAGCTCTGCCGAGCTGAGCTATCTTCCAAGGATGATCTCATCACAGGAGTTTCCGGATAGTATGGAAAGCGTTCGGAAATCGGAAACTTTTTCCGCTCTTGTTCCTAGCCAATCAAATCAGCCGTTTATTTTAAGGTTAGGGTTCTTGGTCTTTTATCAGTTATGACTGAGATGGCCCCTCCCCGTGCCCCCCCCCCCCCCTGGAGAGGTTAAATTTGATTGCTTTTTCAGTCCACTTTTCAGATCATTTTTTGCATTTATTTCTGTCTTCATTTGTTAAATAATTAATTAATTAATCAATTTTTCAGATGGCTGACTATAAGAATTCTCTAGAAATACTGTCTAATGTAACAAGGATCAGACGTGAAAAAGAGAGAAAGAAGGAAAGAAAAAGAGAAACAAAGAAGGAATGCAGAGAAGAAAAAGTGAAAAAGAGAAAGCAAGCATGAAAGGAAGGAAGAAAGGAAGGAAAGAAGGAAGAAAGGATGGAAGGAAGGAAGGAAGGAAAGAAGGAAGAAAAGAAAGAAGGACAGAAAAAAATACATGAAGAATGACAGACAGAAAGAAAGAAAGAACGAAAAACAGACAGAAAGAAAGAAAAAGAGAAAGAAATAATGAAAGAAAGAAAGAAGGCAGGAAAGAAAGAAAGACAAACACACTTTTGTTGTAGTTGTTGTAGTGTTGTTGTTGTTTTTTTATTATTATTTTATGGGCAGCCTTTTGTGAACAGATACCACCGTGATAGAAGAACGAACAAATCCAAAATTGTAAAGTAAGGTTGGCCTTTAGGAAGACAGACATACTTAACTCCACCATGAGAACTTCTATAAGATGAACATGATGAGTGTATGTCACTTAAGACTTGTGAGGCTTGTATGAGAGCACAGGCGGATGTTAGGTCTATAGGTCTACCAGACAGAATGGTGTAGTTTTCAGGGCGATCCCCGTTGTTTCAGTTGTTACTTGCCAGCAGTTAACATAAGAAGTGGTCGAGTAGCTCAGAGGATGTCAGCTAAGAGGACGTAATTACCAATGTTTATATTATAGTTACTATTAAATATTGTTTAAACTTTATAACTAAACGGAGCTGATTCTGATTCTCTCGGGACTCACCGTCAGTCAGTGAAATAACTGAGATCACTAATCTTCATCCAAATCATCATCAGTATCATTATTTTACACAAATGTCTTAAAATTTAATACGGACTCCTAATCGACAACTAACTTAACACAGAAAAATGAACGAACAAAATTTGGAGAATTGTATAAATTGATGGTACTGGACAAATTTTCGAACCCTTTTGGTTCTTCATCAGGGCAACAAAGGTCATCATAATCATCATCATCATTTTACGAAAAGTGTCTTAAAATTAAGACGACTGTCCACCGGCAACTAATCAAATACACCAAAA
>JBCEWB010444970.1:0-19965 GCA_039654565.1 Peronia peronii | reverse complement strand
TGGCTGAGTGACCATCGTGAGGCGCGACGGGGTAGCAGCGGACTGAGCGGGCGGCACTGATGAGTATCGTTGGTGCTCAGCACAGGGCTGCAAATAACGCAAAAATTGGCTAGCAGTGAAGCAGTTAAGACATACTCCAGAGAACCCCAAATCTTTACCAATTTTTATTTAACCCCTTCATGACCCATACAAAGAACACTGTGTGCCATTTTTACCTGTACAGTAAAAGTGCCTAGATGCTATTGTGATGGACAACACTGATCACATGAGGATCATATTGACAAGCATATGTGTGGGCCCAAGTAAAAACCCGGCTAAAGTCGTAGGCATTTGAATGGAGCTACAGGCTCTCAGTCAATTTTGGACCTACTCACTGATTTTGGGTTTTCACCATATTCGATTTCCTAAAGATGTTTAGCATATACTGACACTGTAAAAAGTTCAAAACTGAGCCATCAAACATATTTTTTTTAAAGTTTTTGCAACACCAGCCAATTCATATTTCCCAATCTATGCTTATTTCGGTTCGCATAGATCTATCAACAAAAACTTTCTTGTTGTGGTAATGGCGTTGTTATGACCAGTAGTCCAGCCTGCCACCATTGCCAAGGCCTGTGTCTGTAGGCCAACAGTACATGATGCATTCCAGACATTTAGTGTTATGTGTTATTTAGTGTTATACCCCGCCTGTCCTGCCCACAAGCTAAATACTCATTCACATGCCTCCGTCATTCACTATCCGATCATCGCTTGGCCCGCTATCTTATTGTTCCCATCTGAACCTAAATCTTTGAGTAACTGCGATGTCTCATCCCGCCCCTCTTTTTATGTGCACATGTTGCTGACCACGATATAAAATTATGACTCGGGATGTAAATCTAGATCCATTCCGGGGATCATTCACACTCACAAGTCTGGTCCAATGCTGACGAATTTTAGTCATCAGCGCCACGGAAAGAAGATAGCAGGCTACCAGATGGCTTGCATCATCATGTAGGCCCACAGATCTTGCCTGCTTAATTTACATAAGACGGGACTAAAACACACTTTTCTTCATTCCTCAACTTTAAAACTGAATTTCTCTGTTTTGCACTTTTTACCCCATGGTACAAAAACTGCCATATCCCAGGTTCTATTGTCAGAAACAGATGAAATAAAAAGCAAAATGCTCAGAAATGATTCTATTTTCACACACAACACTTAGTTCAATTTTTAAAATTCTGAAGTTTAACCGCTTTTTTGCCTGGGCCCACACATATATCCTCTATGTGATATTTATTATAGAAGACTTGCTTTGGAGGAAAGGGCACAGGACAAAGAACAAAATACTGTATGTCACAGCGGGATTAAAAGGTTGCCCAGACTAAAATGGCCAGTTTACAATCAAGTTCAAAGACAGACCAAGAACAAATGAAATGGACCTACCCCAAGAGGAAGAAAATAGCATATAATATGAAGATACACTATAGCCTACACTCTTAACTTGGCTAGGGTTCATTAAAAAAAAAGACAGGATTGGGCATGGATCTTCTGGAGGAGAGGCCTGGACGATACTACTATAAAATGAAACAGTCACCCATTTAGTGAAATTGCAAAGTTTTCTCAGGATTGAATTGAGTGGCGGTATTAGGTCTGTGGTGCACACTTTACAATCGGCGCTGTGAGATGATGATATTAGTATTTCGCATGAAAATTAAAGGTGGCGTGCACGGACAACATAATGTCAACGCATTAGACTGAAAAATGATCAACCAAGACCATGAAGAACAAAGACACCAAACTATAAAAAAAAATTCTGTGAATCCAATAACTACCTTGACTGGTGAAAATGTCGTTCTTTCAGTTGTAGAGCTAGAGCTATTTGCCAACTGCAGAAAATTCACAACTTCCACTAGGCCATAAGTGTTTACCTTCGATACCAACGTATTGCGCATGTTCTCGAACACTCATTTCCGGTAGAATCTGAAACTCTCCCTTTCCAGTTCCGGTTTGGAGCGACGGTATGTTTTTGTTAGACACCAGTGCCAAATAAAGTTTGAATTGTAATTATAAGCAGGAATTAGTCCATCATAAAATAGAATAAAAACACTAGAAACAGTGTTTTCATCAGTCTTTCATAAAAACTTGCATGGATGTCTTGTACTTTGGTCAATAGAGCCAGATTACATTTGACTAGAAGTAGATCTAGATCTTGGCCTATAGATCTAGATGTAGAGCCCATCAGTAATCTTTCCAATTTAGGCCTAGAGTTGATAATATTGTCACATTTCGAATATAAATAAAGACGTTATGATTGGTACGTGTTATTGCGAAAGTGCCCAGTCTTATGCTTAACTTTGGTGTAGACCTATTCTAGATCTAGTCTAGATCTTGGCACTACTCTCGATTCGTGGTCCCGGTCTGTTTGTACATACTATGAGGGTCGAGAAAATGGCACATACCCTCCCCCCCGCAATTAGATCTAGATCTAGTAGATCCAGATCTACTGTATTCCAAATTGAATGATATAGATTAATTACTGCCAATACGATTATCACTGTGTTGTTGAGTGTTTCAAATGGCAAATAAACTTTTTTGGTTGATTATGTATTTGTGTGTTGTTTACTTTAGCCAGGGGACTGAGGGGTACCGCCGTAGGGGTAAGAGTAAATGTTACTGATAGACTTAAAGTAGCAAGCATAATCATGTAGGTCTAGATCTAGTAATCGATGTGTTCCATTTTCACGACTTCCTTAGTCTAAACAAATTAGCAAGCATAATCATGTAGGTCTAGATCTAGTAATCGATGTGTGCCATTTTCACGACTTCCTTGGTAGAAACAAACCAGGACCACGAAACGAGGATAATGTCTAGATCTTAGAGAATGAGTATCTAGATCTATAGCGCACTAAAGTAAGCCTAACAGTGACACGTTATTCTGTTGACTGGATTGCCAGATGTTGTTAATGATTGTAGATCTAGACTAATCTAAATAGATCTAGAGTCAACCAACTAGTGTCAGACCACTGCCCCCAGTCTGATCACTTTCACTTTCGTTTGCTCATATGGCAAATATAATATGTGACTTTTTCACACCCGCCAATTTATTATCCCTTTAGTTAGTTTAGAGCGTCCATTTTTGTCTATGGATGCATGAGATAGAGTGATCTTGATTGATTGTCAGTGAAGATCTACCATTTTCTTAAAAGTTGTTAGTTCCAACTTCCAGTTACAACTAACTTACAGATCGTATTGTGGCATTCTATTTTGGGAAACTGACATAGTGAAAATGTAGTTTGGTCACCCATATATTGTCATCACAATCAGCAGCATGCAAAAAACCCCAAAACAATACACACAAAAAATGTTCAGGAGGAAGAACTGGTCGGCTGAAGACCACTGGTCAGACATCAGCAAGGTCGTGGTCAGGCTCAGGTAAGGGTGGTCGGACGGGGCAAATTTGGTTACATCGGTTGACGTGGAATTTGATCTTTTTACGACATTCGGTCATATGCTATTCTTAAACAAGTCTGTGCATCCTTTCCACAATTGGAAACAAAAGTGGCGCGGCAGTAGTGCAATGGGAGTGGCCATTTTGCGAAACCGCCTTAAGTGGTCGGATACCGGTAGGTCAACTCCAGATCTAGTTTGGACTCCAATTGTGTTGTTTATTACCAAGACTTGGTTTTGTTTTGAAAAAGTAACCAATTTGCAGCTTTGATATATTTCAGGCTTAAAAATGGACGAAGCACAAGCACAGCCAACTCTTAACAAGCCGAAGAAGTCAGGCAGGTAAGCTGCTGAACTTACTTGTTGAATTTATTCATTTACAAGCATTGAATTAAAATCTACAGTCTGTACTGCAGTCATTTCTATTACACTGAGCTTGACTGAAATAATTTGTTACAGTGCTGTATCTAGATCTATTTCTTATTCCGTTTTGTTTATTGTTATAGCCCATATGTGTTTCATTGAGCACATCCTTAAATCATTTTAAAGGAAACCATCCATCTGTAACGGACACTTGCCAGAGGGGACATATTTTTTTTTTTGTAGAAATCCCACAATTTTGAGTATAAATGGTAGGCAGAAGGTGGGTGATGTGCAGGTGAAACAAATGGCTTAAACATAGACCTTTTAATTTTTTATGGAATAAAAGATCGTTTTTATGATGGGCAGGAAGGAGGGCAATACTTAAAAATCAGGGTCCCGGCGTATTCTCACAGCTGTGAAGAAATTTTGGGGTAGTATTGATATTCAGCTTTGTGGTATCTGGTATTGTTAATTTGTATGAAACCTACATCTTCTCCATATGGTAAGGGGTTGCTGTGGCTATGTGGGTTGGTGTCTGCTCCATGATGAAAACAGCTCACATCATGTGGTTGTGGGGGGATGGAAGGACACGAAGATCAGAAACCTGCATTTTTTCGGTGACTCAAGGACCTCCTGACTTCCTCTGGATAAGGAAGCCTGATGTCTAGATAAAGACGAATATGTTTTGGAGGTCCCATGAGTATGTTACACACGTGAAAGAATCCTTGACACTTAAAAGTTGATGAAGGTGGAGTGCCACTGTCAGGACAAAATTTTCAAACTCCAAATTTCTACCCACAGAAATACATACCAGAATCAGGCAGCCACTTAAAGCCAAGATAGTCCTACTTTCTTAGAATTGAAAGGGTTAGGAAGAATAAACCAAAAACTCCACATAGTGCTCCACTCGAAATTGTGTAAATATTGTGTGAGAGTTTCACTAGATCTGTTAGATCAAGATCATGGATGGGACAGTGTCAGTGATCAGTGAGAATTGGTACTTCAACCTGATTGTTACATATTCAGTTCAGGGCACATGAATCAGTGAGAATTGGTGCTTCAACCTGATTGTTACACGTTCAGTTCAGCACATGACATTGTTTTCTTCTCTCTTTTTTCTAGTACTATGTGTAGTGTATTTTTTAAATTTTTGTTGTTGTTGTTGTTTAAACAAAAAGGGGTATTCTTTTCTGTACTTTGAAGGGTTGGATGAAAGGAAGGGGACCAGCTAAGTTTAGCATGTTAATGTACATCTATATACTTTATCGGACAATACTGCAACTAAAGTTTATCATGCAAATCTACCAGTAACAAGCGGATGTGTAGAACTCATTCAACAAATTAGGACCTCAAGTTGTTTTGTTGTTTTGTTTTTTTTTTGTTGTTGTTTTTTCTCACACAGATCTTCATTACATTAACTTACTTGGAAATTTTAAAAAGATCTCTTTTACCCAGTCTGGGATTCTCAGAGCAACAGCACCAGGAGGAATCAGCAGATGTTTTCAGGGATGTCAAACTTCCAACTTAAGTGGGAATTCCGACTTTTTGATAGCCGCCGACCTTTCTGTTTTTGGCTGCTCAGCTGCCGACTTTGCTGAATTCCCAAGTCAATCACGTTTTTATAATTTCTAATGCAATACAAGTCCAGAACGATAGCAGTGGAATCAAAAGTGTGATAGAAATTTGTGCATGCTCTGACCGAGAGTCAAACTTCTGTTCGGCAGCTGTTTAAAGATCGAGATCGAAGTTGGTAGCTCTTAGTTCCTCACACCTGAGAACATGCAGTCGAGTGGTCGTGTAAGAGTTGGAGGAAGATGAACACATCAGAATAAAGACAACAACAAATAATACGTACATGGTGTTAGAAAGGCTGTTGTATGAGAGCAACGTTTCGTGAGCTAGATCTAGATTATGATGATGGCACTGCCTGTAGGATCTTTTAAGTCCTTGGAAATGCCATTATGTGAATAATTTTATAATCTCCATCCCAGGTTCCTGTAAAAACATACAAATTTTTCCCAAAATGGGACATACGTCTCCTATTGTGAAAGCCTAGACGTGTCTCAGTAACCGGGCCAACCACCGTGATAAAATATCGTTGAGTGGTGGGGAGGGGGGGGTGCAAAATCCTCTGACTTTTTGGTGAAAACGGTTTGACATCCGTGTTTTATAAACTTGGAATGAGACCGCAATTTTTAAAGTAGTGCCAGAAGGAGGAAGAGTGCTATTGTGTGCATTACCATGTGGAAGGCTTTTAGTCAGTTTGTCTGTTGAAAGGGAGCATAAAAGTATTCATCTGTCAGGCTTTCTGTCCTTAATCGGTTGTGATGTTGGTTTTTCATAGTGAGTAACTGCTGTCTCGGGCAATGAGTAGAGATTTTATATAAGCTTATTATAAACAAGAATTTGATTGAAGGCTAATTAATCCCCGCTGATGGTGTTCATTTTTAGAACATGGCTAGAATTTCTGATGGATTTTAGCAGAGATGTGTACCATATGAGAATGGAATCTGCTCTTGCTTAGATAATAGTAGCTCATTCCTGACTTGTTGTCAGTTCAGTCATGTATGACTATGAGTTTCCAGTAGAAAATTTTTGTAGATTACTGAATTGCAGAGCGACAGCAAAATGGATCTGCACTTCAGTGATCTGGTTCCCTTTTCTTTCTTTCTTTCTTTTTTTTTTTTTAATCATTTATTTCAGTTCAAGTTGAATCACCCATGTGGTATTATATTCTGTAAGTGTCATTTGTATTGTCAGGGTCTGTTTGGCACTTAGACCTTGAGAAAACATTTTTCACTGTGTAAGGTGCAATATAGCAGTGACCATGCGAATGCACCTTTTAACTCCAACAGAAACAGACAAATTCCAAAGTGCACAATTTTGAGGCGTCATGAATTGTACTAATAACATAAGACTGCTCCCAGAAAAGTGCATTATATAGGAATCTACAGTGGAACCTCGCTAGCACGATCATGGCTTAACACAATCTCCCGCTTAATACACTCTCTTCACAAAGTCCGGTTTCAACCCTTCTTTAGACTTACTAATTTATTTTTGATAACAGGCTCAGGTTTGCGTGGTCAACCCGCATAGCACGCTCGGTTCATTTGGAAGGTTATCAGTTGTCCATGCTTAGTGCTGGCCACATGCTACGAAAACACTGAAAATCCGGCTTTCTCACACTCTGCACTGTTGTTGCCAGTACTAAGCCTAGTGTTGACCATCCTTCTCATCTCCGTTCCTACCCCAGCGCACACATCTGGTCAGTGTGATCGCATGCTCATAATGTTATGTTAGCCTAGGCCTCACTTGACGCGCATTGTCATAGATCTTGACCTACACACTACACAAAAACACACCACTGACCAGTAGGCCTATTTCAACTTTGGTTATCACCACGCATCTGTCCTATCTCGCCGCGCACCACTACTCGCTTACCAAGTTTTAAAAAGTGTTCAAATCTAATAGAAAGGAAAAGCTCTTAATAAGCAAGCTTAATACATGTAGATTAGAGTATTAACAGAGACACTATACCGATAAAACAGCACACTAGGGTAAGTTTGTGTTTACTGTGACATGCAGCGCGCCCAAATGTTTGTAATTTGTAAACAACAATGGCGGCAATCATGAAACCAAGAAGAGGAGGGCAGTGGTGTGCAAGCATTGATTACACAAAAGTAAGATACATGGCATGTCATTTTTATTATTATTATTATTTTTCGTTTTCCCAAAAAGATCCAGAAAGATGTGTTAGAGCACAAACTGATCCCAACTTGAATACAAAATAAGTAACGCAAGCGGCGCAGCACGCATTTTTTATTGACGTGAAGAATAGTGAGTACACGCTAATAGGGGGGCGCGGCTGTGTACGCATTTTTAGTGATGCAAAAAAGGAAATGTCCGGTCTTGTGTCATTGGTATTAGTACATATATATGTAATGTAATAAGTACATGTATAATAAATGTATGCTCTGTTTTATTTCAAATGTATTCCTAAGCCTTTTTTTTTTTTCATGTTTCGGAAAATCAGCGTGGGTTTGGACAAGAAACATGGTTGATCCCTGATAGCACGCTCACCCTGATAACACGATCTTCCGAGTTTGGTCCGAAGGATGGACATGTTATCAGGGTTCCACCATATGTGAAAAGCAAAATCAGAGATTTTAGTCCTGCAGATAGACATTACTGATTGGGGATTATAGAATTCTGCAGATGCCGAAGTGTTTGTGTGTCCCCTTTGTTTAAACTGGACTACACTTTATTTTCTGCCCTATTCTCTTTCCTCTTTGTTATGGCTAAAACATGTCTCAATATGTTTGTCTCTGGTACATTTAGCCAAGTCACGGTTTTTATATTATTTTTTAAAATTGAGTTATTCACAAAATGTCTTGCCAGAACATGCAAATGTTGGGCAGGTATATGTAGTTTTTATCATGCATAGTAAATATGGCAATGGCAAGCATATACTACATGTATTATATTGGAGAGTGGATTGATATCACATGTGCCGAATATGGAGCCATGATAGCCCCCACCCCGCTTGCCAGACACAGTAGGCCGTTGTTATTATGTTGTGTCATGTTCATTATTTCGGGACTAAGTGAAACTCACAAATTTACTTTACTAATATTGACTACACTCAGTGCATAGTGAAGGAAGGCAAGCATAGCCCACATGGTCATGGTACCTTGTGTTGACACACCAGACACAAGATGTTTTGTTGAGGTGATTTCATCAATCTGTTCTCCCTCTCCATTGTTGTAGTTTAAGCTGCTTGGGCAAAGGCAAGCACCATCAAGCTTTACAATAAAAATGCAAATTGCCTTCACTTCTGTTTTATTTTCAGATTGTACAGCAAGGCAGTGTTTACAGGTTACAAGCGCGGTCATAGAAATCAGAGTGAGAATACAGCACTTTTGAAAATTGAGGGTGTCAACACACGGAGGGAGACTGAGTTTTACATGGGCAAGCGATGTGCATATGTTTACAAAGCAAAAAGGTAAGTTGATTTTTGGGAAAGCAGTGAATTTTCTTGATGGTTGATGGCAGTGGCGAGCTATGGCAGTTGAACATAATGGCCTGGTGCCAATTCTTTCCTGCTTCAGATATTTCAAGTAAATAATAAGTTCCCAAATGATGGCCATCTCTCTTGCATTTGGATTTCTTTATGTCAGAAGCGTATAAGCTTGAGTCAAGGATCAGAAGTAATTTGAGCTTGAGCTCAGTGCCCACTGTAGTCTGTCATAACTATAATAATCATTATAATAATGGATGAGATCTTCTTGTGGTCATCATCAGAAGATTTTATTTACACCCAGGGTGACAAATGCACAACACCCACATCCTCACTAACCCCACAGTTTGATCATGATGTACCACCCTCTGTGTCTTTATCCCTTTTTCAGGCATTCCTGCATATATGATAGGAAGAAAAAATGTTGATTTTTTTAGAGATGCTTAACTTTCAAATTTATTCAGAAATTTCACTAAGTTTCTCAGGGCTGTCAAGAGTTCCGGGGGTCCACAAAAGTCTGGGGTTCACGGCAGTTGGCATCGAAGCTGGCTGCGGTTGTTGGAATCTCCAGTAAATTAGTATTAGTAAATTTACATTTTCTCTTATAATAAATATCCAATCCGGAACCGGAGCAGGGTTATATGCATATATTGCCAGATTAGATTATTTATGTTGGCCTCGGCGAAAATGACAAGTGAAAATATAGTGCCGCATATATTTGATTACTCTTTAGGCATGTAAGAAAAATGCAAACGTGGCAGCTCGGCCTACAGAGATCCCTTTCCACGTCCAGGGAGGTTGAAAAGCTTATGAAAACCGTAACCAGGAACGCGTTTTGAATCTCATCTTGTAGCCTGCGTGGCTGATGGAAAGGAGTGGAAGATTGATGGATATTATAAATGTCATTAGTAATTACAGTTTATAGAGTGTTTTGAAAAACTTGTTTTAAAGAGCGCTTCTCCCAATTTATCTGTAGGGTGGGAGCTCTGGTCCTTTGACAGGAGATCTAGATAGATCTAGACCTGACTTTGGGTTTTCTTTCCTGCTTAAACATCGAAACATCTCAGTGTGGCCTGTTGGTGCGATCAACTAGATTTATGCTATTGTTAGCCACTACTACTCTCTTAGACTATGTTTGAGATCTAGATCTAGTCTAGGTGCACCTGTCTTGTGGGACTACTATTCTGCCAATCAGTATTGTTTATCGTTGACATTAGTCTTGATAAGATTTCTTTTATTGTTCTTCAGTATGACAAAGCATTCAGTTTGCTTTTGTATGTGATTAGGTTTTTGTGAGGTGAAATGTGAGTCGTATGTATTTTTTTGTATGGTGGCCGACTAAGTTCAGGGATTGGCTCAAGTTTGCACCAACAGCCCTGGTTTCTGGTCCCATTAACTTTTCTGTTTTTGGTTGGTAAACTGGTCTTTATTTATTTTTTTAAGATGGAAATTTAATACAGAGTAATTTTGTAGTCACCAAGAGTCCACCTGTTGTGGCTCATTTAGAAGACCAAGGTCTATCAAAATCCATAGCACTGTATTCATTAAACCTTACAATATGCAATCAGATGGTTGCATGAGGATTGTTGATTGAAAGTCAACATCTGAGTCCTTCAACAAAAAGAAGTGGTGAGGCCATGGGTCTTTAAGAAAAAAACTAATAAATGCTAATACGGGAGTTTTTCTGAGCAAGAACTAGATATATTTATCAGGGGTAGCGACATTCTTTTTTGAAAAACTGTAATGTCATGCATAGGGGTTTGTTTCTTTATTGTTTTTTTTGTTTTTTTTTTTCAAAGTGAAATCACATTCAACCCATATTCGAGTGGAAACTTGCAAAGTTTTCTGTCAACGTTTGTACCAATGGACTTAGTTTTTTGTGTCTTAGTATTTAAATGTACCAAAACTCAATTTTTCAACACTGAGCCAAAGCTTCTGAATTTTGGCAGAAATGGTTGCTCCATCTTCTTTAGTTTCTTCGCATCAGTATCTGTGAGGCAGGCAGGTTCCCTACGATGGAGAATAGTGGTCATTGCCCATTGACTTAATTCGCTTAAGGTTTTGAGTTCTGTTGGAGCCAAAAAGCATTGAAGACTGGAGCTTTCATGAGATTGTAGAAGTCATTATGAATCTGAATATAATTTTCTATACTCCACACAAGATATTTGAATTTCTAAAAAGAAATTCAAGTTGGAGATTTTATCTTGACTAATTTTTTTTTTTTTAAGTGCTTAACTGCTATGCTGATGTTGTAGTCCTGTGCTAATTGTTAGCATGCAATCATCTCCTTTGCTTCGTCGAGTGCTATCCCACTCCTGCACTCAATTCTGCCCACTATGCACAAACCAGCCAGAACCTGTTCTCTACTTTTTCATAGGGAATCTGAAATGACTGTATTCTCAATGTTACTGTTACATGAACAGATTATGTCCCTGTGCTATCAGTCATCAGCTTGCAGTGCTTATCAAAAGATTCTTCATGCATAATGCTGATCAGTGGTCATACATCTAGTCAGAGGAATGGGTTTGGTTTGCTCAGTCATGTGAACTTTAAAAGGTCCTGCTTGTTCACATTCTCCTTGTCTTGTTTATGTTACCATTCTTATGAGTCTTAGAATATGGCTGTTATTTGGGATGTGCCTGTATCAGTCTGTAAATGCAGTAAATAATCTTTCTTCAAATAAGAAGTAAGTTTTGTCTGTTGTCTTTTCTAGACCAACTGCTTGTCCTGGCCATGACAAACCCAGCCGCCTGAGAGTGATTTGGGGCAAAGTCACTCGTTCCCATGGCAACAGTGGAGCTGTACGCGCCAAGTTCAACAAAAACCTGCCCAGCACAGCACTTGGCAGGCGCATCAGAATCGTAAGTCATGCTTTGGTTTCTCAGTTGGAAATAAATGACTTACTTATTCCTAATCTCATGCAGGGTAACATTGCTAGCTTATAAGCAGTTTTACTACTAGGCCACCTGAGCCGACCAATATATTTTCCTCTGCATGTGTGAATCTATCAATAAATAGCCAGAAAATCTTAAAATCCAGGTTGGCCTTTAAGTACTTAATTCTGCGGAGGATGGGAAATGATCATCCTGCTCAACTATTCAAGGTTTCGAGGACATTTTTGCAAAGCAAGTCATAATGAATTTTTTATAATCAGCACATGTACACCTCTATGAAAACGCTTAATATGATCGTGGCCATAGAAAGATGCAATGATTCCCCAGAAAGATCTGGGTTTAGCTAAATGTGATATTAGTTACAGTCCCATTTGGAAAACCAATGATTTTAATGACGGCACTGTGTGCTTTTTTTTTTACCCCTCATCAGAACCTTTGCTTGAAAAAATCAAATCATCATCATCCCATGTTCCAGGGAAAGCTTGCAAAGTTCTTTTAATTTTTTTTTTTTTTCTTTATAGAAGGCTTAGAACATTTTTGTATGTGTGTTTGTCTCCTTTGTAGCTGGGTAAACTTGATTGATCTGATTAAATTTAGAGGGATAAAAAATGTTCCAACTTTTTTTTATGACTTTACTGAGTAAATTTAGTGCCAATTTAGCTACAGAATCAACATTCTCCTGTTCTTACAGCCTAAGTGGGATCAGACTAATGCTTTCTTGAAGGAAGCCTTTAGTTGCAAGTCTTGGTTTGTTGTGTGTAGTTCCTCAGCACCAGAATATGTTGCATAAAGTTTATAACTCAAAGAAGTACTGACCTTTCACATTACAGTGAGATCCTTGAGTAGCACTTTTGAGCTGTGATGTTGTTAGCAAGAAATTGGTCCAGATTGAATGACTGTCCTCTGTCTTCAGGGATATCCTTGATCTTCTTTGTCTCATCCAACATAGATTTCTCATTGATCTCACTGATTCAGTATTTTTTCTATGGCAATTAATAGGCTGATTGCTGAAAATTTCTTCCATGTGCTACTGAAGTCTAGTCCTGAGAAATGTATTTTTAAATTGAAGTTTATTCAATTATCAATCATTCGCAAGTAGGCCTAAGTGTAAAAAGTGATTGAGAATATGTTTTGATAGTCATTAATTTGGAAAAGCAAAGAGAAAATGCATGTAGTTGTCCAGAAACTTCATGATCACTAAGCAAAGGTGGTGTGGGCTAAAGTGAAGAAGTAAAAGTCAATTCTCTCAACACAGATGCCTTGTCTTGTACATGAGGTAGCTTAAGAAAAGACATCCCTGCCATGCTGGACGACACCAGTTATTGGCAGAGATGTCTGTGTTCATCCTTGCCCACATCAATTCATGGTTAAATGAGGTCAAAAAATATATGTAGGTCTATCTGTATTTTCTTCTTTTGTCAATTAAAAATTTTTATAACTTTGAACAGTTAATTGTTCAGATTCTATCAGAGATAAGATTATTGGTTGGGAGGTGAGTTTTTTAGTTGTATGTTTTGATATCTATTAATTTGGTCATCTTTTCTTCTCTTTTTCAGATGCTGTACCCCTCAAGAATATAAAATTAATATGAAAATAAACAGTTATGTTTAAAAAAAAAAAAATGTCAACAATGCTTATTTTTTTCGCAGTTTGGCAGATTATATGTTTGCATAACATGGTGTGAAATGAATATTTTGCTGAAAGAAAAATAGAGTGTATTTTGAATACCTACAGGTCACTAATTCATAAGAGGAAATCTGAAAAGAAGCAGAATAAACAGATTCATTAATTTTTATTTATTACACACATTTTTAAAAAAAAAAAGTATAAATACATTACTGTTAGATCATGAATTAATAATATTCACACATGAAATAATGAAATACACTGTATGCCCTGAAGAGAAACAATTAAGTGTATATTAGAATATATGTATTTGTACAGGGTGGCTGAAAAGTTTCAGAACACTGACGACATTGCTCAGTGCACTTCTAGACCCTTAGCTTCACTGTGTTTATGCACTCACAGAATGTTTGGAATGAGTAATGTTCACTTCACAAACATATCGTCCCTGTACGTCTTGAAACGCATAAGTCCGCATAGGCCAGTTTTACAGGAGAGACAAAAAAACTTAATAAATCAAAGTGAAGTCATGAATCGCACAGTTAGGTCGCGTGACAAAAAGTGTAACTTTCAATTGTTCCATGGATTTGATATTTATAGAGGGGATAGGGGAAACCCATTCTACTTTAATAAAGCCAAAAATGTCCTGACCCAATTTTCCAGACTTTTGCATTTAGAGACTTACAGGGACAATATGATATTAGCGTCCTGTGATTTTTCAGCCAACCTATACAATGAGTTTTTCGAGATCTGTCATATAATTGAGGGAACATGGCTCACACATGGGTTTTCTTACATGATATGGACATGTCTAAAGGCTCATCATTGTTGAGACCTGTCTGTCGTCACAGAACAAGTACACATATCAGCATATGGGTGAGAATCCCCCAGTCATGTGATCAACCTCAAAATATCTCATATAGAAGCACGCCAGTATTAAATCTACTAAAGGAAGGAAGCTAACATGCGAGTACAATCACATGCATTGTAAATGTAGTTTCTCTGAAATGAATTGTAGTGCATAAACACCAACCATTAGCTCTCTAGTACAACTCGACAAACACCCACACTATAACATGCTGGGACACTGACAAATCGAGCTACGTCATACATATACATGTATTGGTCATAAAAATCTATTTCTCTACTGACATTCACACATATCTGTACATATTAATTATGCAACAGCTCAGTCAGACTGCAAATAGTACCAGACCAAGAGGAAAGATACATTCAAAATCAGCCTTGGTATATGGAGTCGGTTCTTGGTTCAAGTCAATCATTCATGCCATCAGCTTTGCTAGATTTCTCACTGGATACAAAATGAGTATGATTAGATGTTATTTCCTTGGACAAATCAAAAAAAAAAACAAAAACAAAGCACGGATGATGTGGATTGCAATACATGTATGTTTAGTGTATAAAATGGAGGAGGTGCAAAAAGGAAAAAAAAAAGCATCGCCGTTAAGCATTGAACAGCATACATATTCTGTGAATAAAGAGGATTTTTTGCAGTAAACTGATATAGCTTGCAAGTACAACAACATATACGTGTAATAATAGTTAATAGCAATTGCATTATAAACTTTTTAAAAAATTATTTGAACAAGAGTGGACACGCATGATGCATTTCTATTTTATTTTTCACTATATTCAGGGATGTCAAAACAAACCAGACTTTTCATTTGGCATAATCTTTGCCTCTTTTTTTGGCTTTCTGATTTTTTTTTTTTTTCTGCTGTGGACATGTACTTCCCATCCTCCACCTAGGATTCAAACCGCGGACACTTTTGCACTGCCATTGAGCCAACGCATAATCCCTTGGCCATCCCCCACCCCCACCCCTCTCTCTCCCTCTTTCTGAGTTTCTTTCTTTCTCACTGTGTGGGAGCTTTAGAAAAAAAAACTCGATATCATATCAAGTATGTCATTGGCCTAGCTGGACATTTGTAACTTTTGTTGAGTGTGGATACAAAGGCAAAATTTGAAACTGGGACATATCCATTCCGCACATTCAGTATTCAATGTCTGTCAACTGTCATAAAATATCGATTACAATTTACACATACATGTATGTGTTTATTTCAACTGCCTTAACCAGTTTACGTGTGCACATTACATAATAGTATAATAGAGATTACACAACCTTTATGTTGAGTACATTAATGGGCATGCATTTTATTGCGTGCATTTACAAACATGCAGTAATAAACACAACTGATTTTAATACGCAAACGATAAACTATTTAGTAAAGTTTAAGTAACAATCACATGTACATGTGCCATGTATAATAAATAAACACTTCCATGTACTTACAAGTAGATGTATGTAAATAGTGTACATGTAATCTGCTTACTTCGTACGCGTTCATGTTGTAATAAACAGCATAAGTAGTTTTCAAAATCGAGGTGGCTAGCCGAACTTATTGACAACACCTGTCGTTTTGGATTATAGTATTAATAATACATTTATAATGTTAATTTTCATCTAGAGCTGACAGTCATTCGTGGCCGAAGAGATAAGTGACCAGACTGACATTCCGATGAACCCGGGTTCGAACCTCAGCCGTGCCTTTTTTTTTTTTGTTAGTAATAAACATTTATTGTGTGTATTTGACATAGTTTTTGTGTTTATATACTGTATGTACAATTTTGAGGGATTAATTGAAGGAGATGCTTTTGCCAGATCTTGCGTACTTCATCTGCTGAGAGTGGAGAGTTCATCACCAACTCCAATGCATTCACCTCTGTAGATCTGTATAGGCTACAGCACTTTCTTTTCTGTTTCTTATAACGTGTGTGTGTTTGTGCCTTCTTGACAGAATGTTTGTATATTTCTGTGTTTTTTGTCTTTTTTGTTTTTTTGAGGGTGTAGTTGAAGAAGATACACTGTCATGTAGAATGGAGTGATCTAGATCTAGATTTCCTTCAGTGTTTCAAATATTAAGAAAAAAAAAAAAAAGATTGTCAAGCTTGATGATAAAGCTTAATCATCATTTACTGATTAACATATTTTAGCTAAAAGTGTTTAAAGCTGCACCACATGCCTCTCACCCCCTCCCAAAGGAACATGAAGCCGACATAGAACTTCACGGCTACATAATAATGACTGAATAAGTCCGGCTAGCCATGGTCTTTCAAAATAATATTAACTACATGATTGATGCATATATACATGTATCTGCATTAAGTATATGTATGACTTTTTCTATCCAACTTCAAGATTTAAAAAAAAAAAAAAAACGCGTTATTTTTAGGAAAGGTAATACATACATGTACATATGTATGAAGTAACTTATATATCACAGAATCTTGATAACATTCACAGGCGTGAGCTGGAATTTTTGGGAACCATCTCATCGTGCACACACCTCATCAATACATCTTGAGCATGATGGTGCGCCCTGCCCATGTCAGAAACAGCAGTGTCACTTACAGCTTCTTGTAAAACAGAACTTCAACATGTAATGCACGCTAGTTGCTACATACTACATACTTCTATAACTACATGTACATATAAGTGCAATGTGTAACGGTTTGAATAATTCAGTGTATACTGTACATGAGAATACATGTACAATGTATATGTACATGTAGTACATGTAGGCTACTTGTACATTGTATTTCATACAGCATATACAACCGAATGCAAATCATGCTAGATTTACATTTTGTGTATTTTTTGTAAGACTACATGTTTGTCCACAAATGTATAAATTTACATGTACTTATTATTGAATTTCCATCACCAGTTGCAGTTGCTCATCGCACAAAGCGTTCTCAGAGAAACAGACTTATTACAGTCAAAACTTTAGCCATGTGATGTACTATGGACTGACATATAACACACAAATGTATGAGACTGACAGAAAAATAGTGACCTTCGTTCCTGATTACATCACCACTTCAAACATTTTGTTATTGATACATGTATTCGCCTTTTTCTTCATCTCATACAGTTTCCAAATAAATTTATGTCACATTTTCGGTAGGTCTTCTGTCATGTGTCACATATTAATCACATTCTGAGGCAAGATACATGTACAAATAAAATAAATCTGAAATCCTCCTGTAAGTCAGGAAAAAAAAGAAAAGAAAAAAAACCATCAGTTTTGAAAATTTGGCGTGTGCGGATGTCGTCAGAGACATACTTTGTGACCTTCTGTCACACTCTCAAACATGTATCTATGGGGGGAAAAAAAATCATTTTTTTTTTTTTTTACTTTCCTCAAATGTTGCTGATGATGTGAATAGGCCCGCGTTTGAAATGAAGATAAAAGTAAATTTTGTCCTCTTTTCAATGTTTGTTCAACTCAAGCTCTGTTTTGTCTGTGCCAGCAGAAATTGTCACCAGAACACTTTAGCTAACTGGCAAACACTCTCCTGATAGATGGTCTATTAACTCAGTGTTAAAGTTTTACTGATTTGAACGCCTGCCAGTAACAGGCAGCTGCTGAGTAGTCATCCCACCAACTGTGATAACTGTGGGCGAATTCCTTATTCAGGTAAGTCGGGTTTACAATAGATTACATGGTACATATAGGCCTCGAAAAAGCGTTGAAAGCCCCTAGCCAATCGTACAAGTATAGCAGTATGTACATGCAAATGCCGCCAATTATTAATATAATATGTGTTATGTATTAGGCCTAAATTTTATCCCTGCTGTTTTTTATCCTCAAAACTGGGATCCAGCAGCTCTTGGACTTTTTAATGATAATCGTCTTCCAAATTTATACATTGTACACGTGTTGCACTGTCACATTTACTGACTGCTCAAGAAAATTCGTTTCTGTCCATTTTTCAGTCTCACTTTCTTGATCTCTGTAGCGTTTTCATCCGGTCTGCGTACTAAATCCGGCATAGACTTGGGCATCTCCTTGGAGATCTTGTTACGGACAGCAGCTATAGATTTTAAATCTTCTGAGGGAATGACAGTCACATGGCCACTGCTTTGGGCGTCTGCTACCCGATGACTTTTGCTGGATTTCTTGCAGCCGTGCTCATCGTGTGACAGAGATCGAGGGACCACAAGAAGATCTTGACCTTTTTCTGGCTCAGCATTATCCTCTCCGGTTTTATGGTGGTCCGGGTTCTTGTCCGGCACGATCATGTTTGCAGAGGATGCTTGTTTGAGTCCACTACTCTCGGTCAGCCTGCAGACGTTTACAAGCAATGAATGGACAGAATGACAACGGTGTGTATATAAAGATACATGTATACATGTATTATAAATATATACATGTACAGTCGAGTTTGATTTAAAATCAACTCCCTTGACAAAATAATGATAATGATAATAATAATGAAATGTTGACTTTAAACAAGGCTGACATTAACCAATATAAAGACAGAGACCTTATAATAGAACCGCGAAGAGGAGTTGGCTTTAAAAAAAGAATGTACTTTAAGGAAGCTGTATGTACATGTATATGACGGCTTCGACACCAGGTTGTGTTCTCCAGTTCAGTCCATATGGTTGTTTGTCCACAAATTACGATTTTTGACAGTCTCTCGCATTCTCTTCCCTGCAACACTTGCTATCAAGACAACAGGCATTGACCTACAGCACATTATCATATTATGTGTCCAAAATCTGACAACTACTGACAGGACTTGATTCATGACATTAGCTTTGCTGGACCCTCAACTTTTGTACATGTACATGCATTACTGCCATTTCGATACTCAGTCTTTCCAGCCCAAAGCTTACCCTATGTGTGAGTCACCTCTTGAAATCATCTTTCGTTTTCTCCATAGCAAATGCAACACATTCAAAGGACAGATTAAATATCCCTACCACTGACTTTCACTATTTCCAGAATATTAATGTACGACCACTGTTTGGTCTATGGACCAAAAATCTCTAATCAGCCCGATCTTTAATAATTTTACTACTTAATTCTATGAACAAAAGCTCATCCTTACTTTGTTACATCATCGTCAAAGTGGCTTTTCCAGGTGACTTATTGCCCATACCGTAAAACACCAGAAATATTTCATATCCAGTGTGTACCTGTAATGTTTCAGCCACTTTTCAGTGATGACACCATACTGATGGCAACTTCTGTCAAATAGCCAAGTCACAAACGTGACCCACATACATGTATTCAATCAGTTATCTCTTTAGTGTTGTGATCAGTTTCAAATTTGCCACCCGATTCATGTGTTAAAACGTGACTTATAATTTATATATGCTTATTATTTATATAGGCCTACACGCACATGTATTGTAGCTCATCATTATCTTTCGTAACCTATATATAAGCCTCGAGTCAAACACTTCCACTCAACTTGATCTTGAAACAACTCTGCCATGTTATTTCATGAGTGCATGTGTATTATATACATGTAATATAATATATACTATCCACTTTTCTCCACATATCTGTCAGAAAACAACAACAAAGAAAACTTTAACCTATCGCCTAGTTGCTTTCTGCGTGTATTCCATATTAGGACCTATCAGGTGATGCAGCTGCTTGACGTGACAATGTTCTTTTGTTTCGTTCTGTTTCTTTCTCTACAGTTGTCTGTTTAGTCTTTCCCACTGCTTTTGATATTTTTTTGTTGTTTTTTTTAATTTAATTTAATTTTTTGCTTAAAAAAGGGAGGAGGGGGTGGGGGGGGGGGGGGGGGGGG